>PVHX01003990.1:0-133345 GCA_004024805.1 Geosciurus inauris
CCTTTATGTAAAATTATTTCTCCTAAACTTTCCCACACTTTAGCTTTTTTTTTATAATTTACTTTTAAAAACCTTGAGTTCTATTCTTATTTCTTAAATATATTTTTGGTTGTCAATGGATCTTTATTTATTTATATGTAGGGCTGAGAATCAAACCCACTGCCTCACACATGCTAGGCAAGTGCTCTACCACTGAGCTACAACCCCAGCCCCATTGAGTTCTATTCTTGACCCTTAATACTAGCAACTTTTCAGTTTTTCATTTCTGTGGTATTATTCTTTAATTTTCATTAAATTATTCATCATTTCATTTAAAGGTCATTCGACTATACCATCTACAATCAACATTTCAGCTCAATATTTTTCTTAACTGCATTTTAAATTATTTTACTTTGAATTTCTATTTCCTTTTTGTTTTATCTATCCTACTTCTCAAACTTTTCCATTACCTCAGCTTCTGCTTTCACTTTATCATCTTGCTGAATTTTTTCTTTCTCCTCTAGGAGTCCCTTCACTTGTTTTTACTATTTTGTGGATTTGTGCTGTGATGGTAAGCCAGTTATGTGGGCTGAAAGCCCTTGTCACTATCAGGGAAGGTTAGAGGATATTTAGTGGGCTGCAAGCCCTTGTCACTATCAGGGAAGGTTAGAGGATATTTTCCAGCCTAGCATTTGACTCCCAATATGAATCCTCCCAGAAAATTCCATAAATCCCTCCATTAATTGTCTCTATGCTCCTATTTTCTCCATAAAGAGGACACAGTGCATTTACTGGAGCAGAAATGCTTCCTAATATTTTGCATTAGTATCTAGCCTTTACATGAAGAACTTCAGGATTTAAAAATTCTAGAACTCAGTATCATAACCCCTAGATTTGGGGCACACTAACAGCTTGATGCTGGGAGTTAGGCTTAAGTGCTGTGAGCCAGATGGCTTGAGTTCCAGTCCCAGCTCAATTACCTTTGGACCTCTTGCATAATGTCATAACAGGACTTTTTGTCTTCTCAACCCCAGTCTCTTTGTAATTAAAATGAACAATAATATTATCTACCTCATAAATTTATGGTAAAGATTTAATGAGATGACATCATAATGTGGTGCCTAGCTGTGTTCAAGGATCGTCCACAAGAGGAAGCAAACAAAGGCTGCTCTCTGGAAATGAAATGGACTCTCACATCAATCCTGGGATAAAGAGTGACTGACTCAATTTTACAAAGGCCTTTGAGTACTTGGTGAAAAGCCCTAAGATTTAGTTTGTGATCAGTTCACCTTGGGAAATGAAAGGACTTCAGGATCAGCTGGTCTATGAATTACAAGTACTGTAAAAAGACAGAAAAAGTAACAACCTTGTATTTGCTAACCATGAGAATGTCTTCATTCCCAAAGTAATGAACACCCCGTCTCATTCAGCAAGGTGATATTTTTGTACTAATAATATTTAGACTGCTTTGACAGAATGAGTCTTACAGTAAATCAATCAGAAGTAAGCTGCCACCTCTGATGATCTTGAGAGAAAAAGAGCAATGAGGACCACAGCCTGCTTTCTCTTGAAGGAGGGCAGCAAGGGTGGGTGGCACTGTAAAGGAACTGCCCCACTTTGGAGGGGTGCTTTTGGTGCATCCTACTGGTTCAGGGAAATGGGACCCTTTGGATTTTCCTCCAACAGTCACTTCTGGTAGATCCCAACAGGGGACTCTAACATGGACTTCATCACCTACTGAATCATTCCAAGGAGAATATATGGCCCATAGGAATGTCTTGACTTTGGGCTCAGAATGAGGTAGGGGTAGAGAGATGCATGACTAAGAAAGATGCTTCTGTGTCAGCAGCAGCAAAAAAAAAAAAAAAATTGTCACTAAGAACTGATAACTGATAATGAGTGTTTCATTCAATACATCTAGGTGAGTGAGATAGACTCAGGAAAGTACCTATGAGATCTTTTTTTTAATGTCTTTTTTTTAAAAAATTTATTTATTTATTTATTCTACTTAGGTATACATGATAGCAGAATGCATTTTGATTCACTGTGCCTGTGAGATCTTAATCACCTCTGCTCTCAAGTAGCAGGAGCGATGGGCACCGCCTAAGGTTGTGTGAGCTGCAGGGACCACTGGCAAGGCTGCACCCATCATGATCTTCCCTAGTCATGCTCAGAAATCTCATCTCCCAGATTATCCACCTTCACACTGATGCTTTCCACATCCCTAATCTGACCCATCTCCTACTTCCATGCTCTCCCTAAGTCTTCCCCTATCTCCTTGGAACTTGGGGCTTTCCCTTAGAAAACTCCCCCATATCCACCTTTTTTCTGAACTTCTCTTTCTTGCTCTATACAAAACATTGGCTCCCTGATGGTAGGACTTATTCCAAGTTTTCTTAGGAGGAGGCTATTTTTTCGGGGTAGAGCCTTCCAGATTCCCCAGTCATGGACACAAGTTATTCTTTCTCTCCAGTTAGTGACTGGTCAGGTCACTAACTGGTCGGGTAAGCACTTCCTAGATGTAGAAAAGTGGCTATAGTCAAACCTGCTCTGATTCCCGCACTGGTGATTAATTAGCATAAGCCCCGTTTATTCCAAACCTCATGCACCTCTCTCTTATTGTTGCCACTGGATGTCAGGCAGATGGTAGGCTCATATCTTATGGTTTTGTGCAATCATTGTTATACTGTAGTTCTAAGACTCATCATGGTATATTTTTTATATTTTTGAAATGTGTTAAATTTAATTCAATAAAATGAGTCATAGAATGTTGCAGCAAATCTTGTTTGTAAAAATAACAATCTTTTTTGGCGGGGGGCAGTACAAGGAATTGAACCCTAAATTTCACATATGCTAGGCAAGTGCTGTACAACTGAGTCACATCTCCAGCCCAAATAATTCTTAATAAGAACAAGCCAAGCAGTTTGCTTTATTACATTAAAGCATTTCCATTTTTTAAAAAAATATTTTGTTTTAGTTGTAGATGAACACAATATCTTTATTTATTTTATGTGGTGCTGAGGATCGAACCCAGTGCCCCACGCATGCGAGGCAAGCGCTCAACCGCTGAGCCACAACCCCAGCCCCAAGCATTTCCATTTTTGATGGAAAGGATTACTTTCCAAGAAGATTAAGGATTACTTTCCAAGGAAATAAAGTATTTCCAAACTTACCTGACCACAGAACCCACTTTGCATGCAACACCTTGTAAGACTGATGTTCCAAAGTTCACATTTTAGGAAAAATACATTAATGTACTTCTCTGTTGATAATTCTGATCAATTTGCTTCTATCTCATTAACTAATCAAGAAAGGGTAACAGCCGTGGTGGGCATAATTGTAAAATTGCTGAATATTTTTAATTTCACTTGATTTCCAATACAACATTTAGCTGCTCTGTTCATTATGAAATAGTTAGATCTGCACCTAGTTTAAATTTCTTTATATCAGCTCTCTTGTTGGTAGCAAAAAAAAACCAAAGTAAGCAAACATCCTTACTTTTGCTTTTCAATTTGGAGTTCTTTCTCCTGAGCTTTGCACAAATCCTCTTCAAGGCTGATGACTTGGTCACAAGATAAAGATGGAGAAACATAAGTTCTATCAACTTGCAGATCATCAAAACATGGCTTCCTGAAGGCATATGAGTCGTCACAGCAGTGACCCACGCCAGCATTGACAGGCTCAATTTCATGTCTTCTGCACAGAGCTCCAAGAATTAGTTTTGCCTTTCCCAGGGGAGAATTAAAGTAAGAGTGATAATGTTCATGGTTATTACTTTTTTTGACCATACAACGTAAGATTACATTTAAGTATTTTCAAATTCTAGTTTCTGCTAGTTCCACCTGGATTTCACTGGTTGGGAAAACAGAAGAGTGCCAGGTGCAGCCTTATTTATAGGCTTATTCTTTCTCCTCCTGTCATATTCAAGTTGAGTTCACTTGGACCCCATCTTCAGGTTTCTACCCAGTCAAGTTGTTAGACCAGTGTTAACTAGAGCAGAAATTTCTTATGCTCCACCAAATTAGAATTAAGCCTCAAGTCAACATTATTGCTAATTTGACTCAGATGTAAGATTGGTAATTACATTTCTTTAAAACCTCAAATCCAATTTCTTCCCTTTTTTAAATTTTATAATTGGATGTCTGTAACCAATCACAGAACTTGGCACATAGTAGATAATCTATGAATATTTGTTGACTGAATGATGAAAGAACTCCTGGAATCCTATGTTGGTTGTCTCCATTTTATTGACAATTTTAGAACCTTTCCTTATTCCCAGCATAGTTCTCAGAAATCCATACTTAACCACATGCTATCTAGAAGCCTGCCTGTGGTTTCCACAGAGTATACTGACTACCCAAATTTTCTGTCCCATACATGTTAGGATGAAATAATTTTAAAATCAATAAACATCAACATATAATGTATGAATTTATCAACTTTAAAAGTAACCAAAGAGATTGCCCCAAATCTAGACTCTAGGAATAAACAAATCTAATCAGAAGAGTTCCTCAATGTAGGCATGACTCAATAATAAAAAATGTTTTTTAAAAAGGAAAGCAGAGCTACATAATGCTTTTTTAGTCTACAATTGAGACAAGTATACTTCGTCAAAATAAAGACCAAGTTAGTGTAGAGAATATGATCTACCATGGACACAGAGCAGAGAAAGCTATTACTAAACAAGAATTCAGTAGTGTTAAGACAATATTGCTGGGGCTGAGGTTATGGCGCAGTGGTAGCGGGCCCACCTGGCATGCGTGAGGCACTGGGTTCGATCCTCAGCACCACATAAAAATAAAAAATAAAGATATTCTGCCCACCTACAACTAAAAAATAAACATTAAAAAAAAAAGACAATATTGCTAGAGATCCAGATACTAAATCTCAGAGACTTGAGCATCCTGGTCCCTGGAGAAATTTTATCCATTGTGAGGAAGAAATAATTTGTCATGCTTCACTATAGCCTAAAGGAAATACCCCTCAAGACCATCCCTGCTTTTCCTCTGATTCTATTTGTGTTATTACTCAGATCCTAATTCAGCCTCTTAAGTATTTTCATTCAGGAAAAAGTTTACCCTAGTTGTACCATTTATTCCTACCATTGAAAAGACACTGCTCTTTGCAGTTGAACACATTTGGGTTCTCATAAGTTTAATATTTGTGAGTATGATTAGAATGAGTTAGTTTAAAAAACTATTTTTGAAATTGCTTACAAAATTACTTGGGCGCTTAAAAATCTAAGTAATAGACCCTGGGATATGATCCAGGAAAAGTCCTTATGAATCTAATATCCCCAAAGTTAGGGAGCTTACCCCGCTGATAGTTGAAGACAATTAACATTAGTTTACCTGCAAGAATTTCCCCTGAGAACAGAATTATGAGGCTCTATTGACAGTCTGTGGATGTCCACAAAAGTGAGATGGATCGCTGGGGATTACAGGTTAGATCTCTCAAGAGCAGGCAGACATAATGTCACCGACGTACTCACCGAGTCCTCAATGCAGACAAACTGTTGCTCATCACTTTGTGGGCAGCATCTGGAGGCTGCAGCTGCCATCTTCTTTGTGAACACAACCAACTCTTGAGCAGACAGTTGTGGGGCTTTCTTTGTATAAAGGACTATGAGTCTAAAAAAAACAATTTGCTCTTACTGGCAATGGTTACACGCCCAAATATCAATTCTATAGCATAATCCCCAATACTTAACATTATCTTTGATTTAGGAGGAACAAGATATTAAACTTGGTTTAATTATATCCCTTTTGTAATAATTATATCCATTGGAAAATGAATATAATATATTGAATATACTTGGAGGTCTCTTCCCACTTCGTGCACTGCTCTACTTAAAAACTACCTTTTTTCTCCTTATCAGGGACACTGCGACAGCTAACTTAGATGGCTGTGAAATCAGATCTAGAAAGCTTTTAGTGATCATCTGCCACATATAGGAATAGAGGCTCCCATAACCATGGGAAGCAGCCCCTGTT
Source organism: Geosciurus inauris (assembly GCA_004024805.1). Classification (NCBI taxonomy): domain Eukaryota; kingdom Metazoa; phylum Chordata; class Mammalia; order Rodentia; family Sciuridae; genus Geosciurus; species Geosciurus inauris. Next base: position 5,973 of record PVHX01003990.1, read on the forward strand.
CTCAAGGGACTCATACCCTAGTGAGGGAGATGGACAAGTACATTCAATGTGTGGAAAGTGCAGAGTACTGTAGGTCCAGTCAAGACAATTAAGTAATTAAAAATAAAAGGCTCACTTCTATTGAAAATAAGAGAAGAATTATCCTTCCCTCCTTTTTCTTAGTGTATTTATTTGTATTTTTTTTTCTCTTTGAAATTCATGGAATTATTTTTCGAACTAGAAACAGCCTTTCCCAGAAACGTCTTTCTCAGGGGCCCAGGAGCCATCCTTTTTGAAATGTAATCATAGGAGATAGCACCCCCATCTCCTGGTTTTTGTGGGAAGGTAAGAGTTTTGCTCCAAGTTGCAATACTACTCACTCTCTTAAAGATAGAAGAAGTTAAGAAGTTTATTTTTGTTGTTGTTGTTCTGTTGTCATTTTTGTTTTTGTTTTATCTCTGGATAAAGTCACATAGTTAACACAAATCGTCACCCCAATCACCAGATAAAGTTAGGATGAACTGTGTGTGACAAATGGTACTGGGCTTGTCTGCTTGGCTGTATTTGTGGAGTGAGATTTCTTTGTCTTTGCAGTCTCTCCATGGATGGCCTGTGATGCACATCACATTTTGATTTAATACTTATTCAGTTTTTAAAAACCACTAGTTTATTTTTCTGCTACCTTTGAACAGAGAGGTTTCCTGGGTTGGGATATTTTGTTTTTAATTATATTTCCCAACAGTGCACAAAAGATGGCATCTAATCCCATCCCAGGGAACTCAGGGAGTTGGCCCTAAGGAAATGATTTCTGAGCTGAGATCTAACAAGGACTCTGAGACAGCGAGGTGAAAAGGAATGAAAGTCGTGAAGTCACTATGATTTGGTATGGTTTTATTTGATTGGGGGTCTTGGAAAAAAGTGCAAGATAGACACATGGGAGAGGAAGAAAACTTAGTTACAAAATCAGATTTACATTGTTTTTAAGATATAAAGAATGGATTGGGTAGGGGAAAGAGGCAAAGTGAGGGAATAAAGAATTCCAAATTCTGAGCTGGGCACGGTGGTGCAAGCCCTTAATCCCAGCACTTTGGGAGGCTGAGACAGGAGAATCGCGAGTTCAAAGCCAGCTTTAGCAACGGCAAGGTGCTAAGCAACTCAGTGAGACCCTGTCTCTAAATAAAACACAAAATAGGGCTGGGGTGTGGCTCAGTGGTGGAGTGCCCCTGAGTTCAATCTCCTGTACAAAAAAAAAAAAAAAAAAAGAATTCCAAATTCTGACATTCCAGGTGAAAGAAAATCAGGACCTGAATTAGGACAGTGTTGGTTGGAATCAAAAGACACTGAGAGAGATTTTAAAGAGACTCTACAGAACTAGATGCTGAAGACAACAAAGATTTAGAATTAATTATTGCATTTTTAATTGAATGGAGTTGGAGAAGAGTGTAGTGTATATAACATCCAATGAAACCAACAATCTAATTATGCGATTATCAGAGGGGAGCCCTAGACCACCAGTCTCAGCATCCCTGGGAATCTGATAGAAAAGCAAATTCTCAGGTCCACCTTGAGAATTGAACCAGAAACTCTGAGTGAGAGGGCTGTATTTTAACATATCTTTCTTCATTTTGACATACTCTAAAGCTTAAGAATGACAGTCTAATCCCTAGGTTGAGCATTAGCAACTAAACACAACATAAAAAGAAAAGTAATAAGCCAAAAAATTCTTTCTACATGAGCCAGAAGACGTTTTTGTGATCCATTATTCTGGACATTTAATTTAAGCTCACTATTATGAGACACTATATCAAACTGAAGTTTCCTTCAATATTCTACTTCTTAATAGACTATTACAGTAAGATCTCAAAGATTCCTAGAAATTGGCTTTTGTTTTGTGACAATTTAACCTTTGAAATACAGTGGAATTAACCAGGCTTTCTGTACACAAGTGTTCTCTGGCAAATAACTGATAACATTAATCTCTTAGTGATGATGCAAATACTAAATTTGTTTGATGAACCTGACTTGAAACTGACAAAGGAACCCTAGATTAGATTTCTGTTGCAGCCTTGACTCAAAATCACTGTCAAAGCCTCAAATTAAACAATCCAATGTAAGGACAAGACCCCTGTGAGATTTCAAGGGGACAGTAGGGCCTGCTTTGTTCCTCAACCTTTGAACATTGACTGACATCTGGGAACTGGCCTGGAAAGCCAATGTGGAAATACCCAAAGTTATGTAGATATCTGTCTTAACAAAGCAAAGGACAGGTTAATTCCGAAGGTTTGTTTCTATATAATTTTTATGTGTGCAAACTAATTATATATAATAGTGGGTTTCCGGATGGGACACTCAAACACTTATATAACATACTTTGATCAATTTCACTCTCCAGTATATGCCCTTGACCTCCCCTCTTCCCTTCCCACAATCCCCTTCCTCTCTCCCTTTTATTTTTCTTCAACCTGTGAGATCTTTTTTAAAATAATTTTTTAGTTTTAGATGGACACAATATCTTTATTTATTTATTTTTATGTGGTGCTGAGGATCGAACCCAGTGCCTCACGCATGCGAGGCAAGCACTCTACCACTGAGCCACAATCCCAGCCCCAACCTGTGAGATTTTTAAGGTTGGCTACAAATCCTTAGCAATTCTGAGTGTCAAGAATTAACAGAGGGGAGCCCTAGACCACCAGTCACTAACAAGCACAAATCTAAATATCTTAGAAGCATACCTGTCATGGAAGTTACTATCTCCTAATTTCTCATGTAAATCACAGTAATCTTTTACATGATCACAGCTTTCCTGTACCACTCTTTGGAACAGCTCTTTCTGAAAAATATAGAAAATCAGTGTTTATCTATGGTTGCAAACATTTATCTTCAGTTGAGATTGTAAAAGCATTTCTAATAGTATAATATAAATGTTCCCTAAACCAATAGCTTCATTAGTGAGTTCACAAATCTTAAAGCTCCCTTCTTACTGGAAAAGAAATCACCATGTATTTGGGGGCAAAGAAGCAGGAGAACAAGATTGATATATGAATTCCCATGATATAAACTCATTTGTGGGCTTAACTGACATGTTCTACAAGCACAAGGCAAATCATTCATCAAGCCAAAGAGAGAAACCAGAAGAAATTGATAGATTTAAGTCTGGTCTGTGACTGTGTGTCTACTGGTTATTTTAATCATATAGCCTTTTTACATAAGCAGCAAAGACATAGATATATATGTATAGAAATATATATATATATGTTTAAAAGACACGATTTAATAGTCATGTTCAAGCTGTGAACATGCCACAAATACACATCAAAGTGAATTAGATGGAATTTTCAGAGGTAACAGTGAATTCAAAGAATTCTTGAACCATGAAAGTAAGATTGTAGTGAGAAGATTCTAATGATTCTGCAGGCTGAATTCTTTGGTAGGAACATTGATCATCTTTACTAGTCAGATATAATCCACCTTATTCTAAAAAGCAGTGCTTGTTATAGTAAAAATTCCATCCAATGTACAAGCAGTTGACCTAGATTTTATTCTTAGCACTCTCTTTACTACCTGTGTGATATCAGGCAAATCATTTGAATCTTATGAAATCAGTACTCTTAGATATTAAGTGTCCCCCAAAAGCTCATGTGTGAGATAACGCAAGAAAGTTGGAGGTGAAATGATTGGGTTATGAAAACTTTAACCTAATGAGTGCATTAACCCCTTAATAGATATTAACCAGGTAGTAACTGTAGGCAGGTAGGGAGTGTTTAGAGGAGATGGGTCATTGGGGGTTATATTTTGTCCATGGTGAGGGAATCTCTCTCTTTCTCAGCTTTATTGTGACACTATGTCCTGAACAGTTTTTCCCCACCACACCCTTCTGCCATGATGTTCTCTCTCACCTAAGGCCCAGAGCAACCAAGTCAGCTATCTATGGATTGAGATCTTTGAAGCTATGAACCTAAAAATAAACATTTCCTCTTCTAATTGATTTTGTCAGACCTTTTGTTCACAGCAGCAAAAAAATAAAAATAAATAAATAAAAATTGACTAAAAAACTCTTCTCTACAAAGTGTGCTTGGTAATTCATGTATCACCTATCATGCGAGGCTATAGAGAGGATCAAACAGGACACTCGTTGTAAAGCTGGTTTTTAAATTCTAAACATCCATCCTCCTGCAAGTTGCTGTAATCATAGTGATTATTGCTAACAGTGATGCTATGAGATGGGTGCTTCCCTACAGGAAACTAAATCATCTTCCCTATCCTTCTGAGAAGAGAGACAGACACCTCAGGTATACCTGCTTGAGGCCAAATAGGACAAGACAGTCCTTTGTACACAAAACCCTAGACCTTTATTAGTGTGTAAGTCATTGATCAAGTTTGTTAGGCTACCAGCTTTTCCATATCAAACGCACAAGAGCTGCTACCTATGAACAGTAAAGTTTCTGGCCTGGAAAGGGAACATTTTCTAGGGTTCTATAAGTGGTAAACTCCCCATACTCAAATGGGCTGCACTCTCATGCTACCTGCTACTGTGCTAAGCATACATCTATAGTCACTTAAAAGACGAGACTGCTGAGGTTTCAGGAAAGACAGTCTGTAAGGCAGTGACTCACCTAGAGTTGCTATGGTAAGATGTTACGTCCTTGCTTTAGAAGGAAATCCTATTTCTTGTCTAATGCTTGCAATTAACTAGAACATTTATAACAAAAATATGGCACTACTAAGAACACTGGAATTTTTCCTATGTTTGTAATCACTTATGAGAAACATATCTTTCAAAAAAGGAATTTACCGCATGACTATAGCATTCCAAAGGTTTTTCCAATTTACAACACTTTTCCAGTAAATTTTTATATTTTGCTTCCACTCTTAAAATCACAGGAACTGCCAACTCTGGATGTCTTCTTGAATATTCATAAAGAAACCTATATCATGTAAAATATATTGGAAGATAAACAATAAAATTCAGAGGCCATGTATTTACTTTAAAAAACAATTACAGTTATGAAATTTAACTAACTCTGAGGCATTTAGAAACTTTGGGAAGGTGGCAGAGAAGTTTAATTTTGAAATCAGAAAACCAAATCAATAACATGACTTTTCCAATGTCACACAGTAGTGAATGGCAGATTCAGAACTTGAACCTAAAACATACTTGTTCACTGGTAGTTTCTTGTTCAGAGTCTCTACTTACTTTCACTGGAAATTAATTTCAAGTGTTTGGATAGGAAGACAATTTTCCCTGTAATCTTTGAGGCTCTTTTCTTTTCAAAGTGAGTATTCTCAAGGTGTTGAATCTATTATCTAATCTTTCTCTATTTTCCAAAGAAGCCTTTAAATGTGAACAGTTTATTCATAATCTGAACATTCATCTCATTCACAAAAACAAAATTGGATTCTAGAATATTTTCAAAGGAACTATAGGACCTTTGAATTTATCTTGTCCAATCACCTCAAATCCTGGGGAAATCCAGTGATTTTTACATACCATCCACAGCGTATGCATGTCAAAGATGGGATTGGAACTCAGGTCTCTTAACTCCTAATTCCCCTTGTGCTTCTTTCACTAGGACCTGTGCCTGTTGACTTTTCAGTACCAAATGCTAGTTTAGGAATTTGTAATGGGTAAGTTCAGATAGTGGCATTTAATTTCATTAGCCAGTATCAAATACAATTTTGGAAATACAGTTAAGGTCATTTTATAATGACCTTTGAAGAATAGTCATTGCTTCTCAAAGACTTTGAAAATACCTCAACAACACATCAATATCATCTTGATACTATGTATTGAAATCAGGTTTGCCTTATGCACAAATTAACATGCACCTGAATGGACACCAAAAAGGTTAATACCGCTATTCTCTAATCTTTAAATACTACACCATGGATTTGATAGTGGATATTAGCTAGAATAGAAGAGCTGGCCAGGGATAGTAATCTGAAGCTTTTGTTCATCTCTAGTTCCTAAAAGCAACTCTTGCAAACACTTGGGTGTTTTTGTTTATTAAATACCTATATTAGTAGTCAACTTTCAAAAATCAAGAGACTTTTAGCTTCTCTTTATGAAGTCGACCCAACACCCTAAAAACCCACATTCCCTTGTAACTGACTGGAACTGAATAGCTACTGCCAACTTTCGGCTCCACAAAGCATTTCTTTTTGGCCAAAGCTCCCACTTGGCTACTCAGTTCCATCACCAACCCGGCCCCATCATGATTTAAGTTTGCAGCCTCTCCCACAGAATCCATATATACATATTCCATCCCCAAGATTTTACAAAAAGCCATATTACTCTTGTAGAAAGTCATCTTGGTTGTCAGTGAATTGTTCACATACAAATCGGTCTTCTGTAAACCTGCTGAGTGGCAGGGATGAAAGGTCAGGTTTGTCCTCGTTTCCTGAGTTGATAATGCATTCCCCTCGGAATGGCACTGGAAGTTCACAGCACTCAGTGATCTTGCTGGATAGGACAGCCTGTTGAGAGCAGGTGTAGTTCATAAGCTGGCTCTGTAAAACATAGACGGGAGGAGGGCTTTTTTGATGGCTTCATTCTGAACTTAGTTTTTATTGTTATTAATAGAAAACCAGAGGAAAAATTGATCTTAGAGGACTTTATCTGTAGACCAAAAAGGTTATTTGCAGTAACTGGTTTTAGCAAGAAATACTCACCTACTTGACCTTACTCAAGTGTCCCAGCTCTTTTTAACATCTAGCAAAGAACATATAAGATAGACTTTATTATTGTATCTATGTTTAGCCCCCCGCAAAATACAAATGAAAAATTTTACTTTCTATTGTGGTTCTTTTTGGGGGGATTCCAATTCAGGAAGCATTTTGTCTGTAAGGCACATCACAATTTTCCTTTATCATATACATTCTATATTGCTATCACATTTACATATTTACTTGTATACATGCAAATAATTGGGTGTGTATATCTATAAGCTAGTCTCTACACTTAAGGAATTCACAATCTGGCTGGAGAGTCAAATGATTAAATAAAAATCCTAATCCATTATAATTTTATATGTTGTAAGAGAAGTACACACGTGATTCTTTGGAAGAAAAAGGAGAGGCTGGCAATTCAGACTGAATGAGTGTCACAGTGAAGATTTTGAAAGATTTGAGTCTTGAAAAACAAATAGAAGTTAATTTGAGAAAGTGAAGAGGAAGAACATTCTGGAATTATTTATCTTTATATATAAAGAATCTTAAAGGTAGGAGAGCATACATGTAGGGTGTTTGGAAATTATTGAGAGAATTCACTCAAGGAATGATGACAGTTGAATCAAATCAGTGATAGGACAGACTGAAGAGCTTCCAGAAAGGTAGAATTTAAAATATTTTAATAAACAATAATTAAGTTGGAAGCAAAGGGGAGTGAGGAAAAATAATCTAGAATATAATATGGGATAGGATTGATGAGGGTATAATTACTGATATTGATATTCAGAGGAAGGATCAGGTTTGAGAGCATGGTTAAAAAGGGAAGCATAGGGCCGGGGAACAAGAGCAGCTGACGGAGCTGCCTATTAAGCTCTATCAAGATGACAACCTCTCCAAAGCATCAAGACTTCAGGGAAGAGCCTATGCGGGGAAAGCCAGTGGGAAGCCTGGCTGGGATTGGTGAAGTCCTGGGCAAGAAGCTGGAGGAAAGGTGCATATGTCGTCCTTGGTCAGTTTCTGGTGCTAAAAAAAGATGAAGACCTCTTCTGAGAATGGCTGAAGGATGCACGCGGCGCCAATGCCAAGCAGTCCCCAGGACTGCCTTGGGTGCCTTTGAGAATGATGTGACGCTTTCTTGTGATGTTCTTTGGGGAGCCCTCAACCCCCAGTCCCATTATCAAGTCTCCAGAGTTTGGAATTGAGTGGGGGCTCCTTGTCAACACTCTACAAAGGAAAATATGGCTGTTGTCATATTCTAGGGTCTTTGGGAGTTCTCTCCCCTCACCATTTCAATCTTTTGGAATTTTTGCTCTCTCACGCAACTACCTTTCTCTTTCCCCTGCTAGTTCCATGGAAACTATTAACCAGCTTTTCTGATTGGATTCCTGATCCTTTGCTCACCTCCATCTTCACCTCTGGTCTATCTGATTGTCACATTTTTGTCATAACAGTCACTGTCCTTGTGAAGTTCTTTAGGTCAATAAAGTCAGTGCCTTCAAAAAAGGAGGGTTGGGGAGCCAAAGCCAAGAGGGCTGTGGTTTTATCTCAGTGGTAGAGTGCTTGCTTAGCCTGTGTGAGGTACTGGGTTTGATCCTCAGCACCACATAAAAAATAAAAAAATAATAAATAAAATAAAAGTAGTGTATCTATATAAAATTTAAAACAATGTTAAAAAAAGGAAGCTGAAGAATTTGCTGTGGGTATGTAGAGTTTAGGAGGATGTAAGTCATCTATGAGGTATGTACAAGGAGATTTCCTCTAAGCAGTTGGGGGTATAAACTAAGGACTCAGGAAAGAAGAATAGAATGAAGATACAAATCTGATAGTGGTAACTTTAGTTGAAACTAAATTACGGAGTCAAGTGTGCCTCAGGGAGAGTGTGCCTCTGTTAGGCAAACACCATGCTCTCAGTGGCTCAACAAACACAAAGTCATCTCTGCCCAAAAGACCCATCAGGGAGGAAAAGAATACGTCCTCTAGGCAGTAGTTCCAAGAAGTTGACAGACAGAGGCTTTGCTGTATCCAACCTATGTCTTCCAATGTAGCCTTCAGAATTAAAATCCACCAGGTATTGGGAAGGGGTATTGCAGAATATAGCCAAGGAAGTTTCTATGGGTCAGACCTAGAAAAGGCATACATCACCTCTGAACAAAACTAGTTTGGAAACAGGAAGGAAATACAGTTCATGGCCCAGCAACCATTCTGGACTGCAGAAAAGGAGCCTGAATCCTTTGCTGGACAACTGGCCATCTTTGGTAGTATATATACTGGTAAGAAAGAAGGCAGCCAGTTGACACTGTGACACATGCCTATAATCCCAGCAACCCAGGAGGGTGAGACAGGAGTATCACAAGTTCAAGGCCAGTCTCAGCAACTTAGCAAGACCCTGTCACAAAATAAAATATAAAAGGGATGGGGATGTTGCTCAGTGGTTACGCACCCCCTGGGATCAATCTCCAGCACACAAAAAATTAAATAAAATAAAATCACTAACACATCTGTCTAGAATATCAATTTTAAAGGGTAGTAAAAAAGGAGGAAAAAATTGATGAATGAAACTGTAAGAATATAGACATTCCAAGATCTAATTATTTTATTTTAAATTATTATTTATTATTATTTATTTTAAATTATTAAATTATTTTATTAGTATATTAATAAAATAAAAACTTTTCCCACTGTCTATTATGGAAAAATTAATTATTGCATTGATTGACAGCTAAAGCCCTAAAGACAGGTGTCTTGACTTTGCTACTTCCTAGCTATGCAACTTTAGCAAGTTGCTTCATCTCTTTGTACCTCAATTTTCTAATCTGTAAAATGGGGGTAAAAATAATACTTGATATAGCTGTGGGAATTAAATGAATTGATATTTCTTAAGATCAAAGAACAGAGCTTAGCACAAAATAAATGCTATAAAATGGTTTATCAAATAAAAATAAGCGATAACTATACAATCTTACAAAGTTGTTTCTCTAGTGCTATGAAATCAGGGAAAGAGATAGAGAACCTAATTGAATCGTGTTGACTGGCTGGTATGAAGAACGTTAAACTATATTAATTTATGTCACTTAATATTGAAAATTAGTGTTCATTATAATCATAATGTTTTGTGACATGATGCTGTGAAATAACATGGTAGGTATAATGAGTTCTACAAAAAAATAATAAAACACTTCTTGTAAAATGTTTATAGTAGCAGAATTTTCAATAGCCAAGCTATGGAGCCAACCCAGGTCCCCTTCAACAAATGAATAGATAAAGAAAATGGAGTATTACACAATGGAGTATTACTTAGCCATAAGATGAAATGACTTTATGACATTTGCCAGTAAACGGATGGATCTGGAGACTATCATGCCACGTGAAATAAGTCAATCCCAAAAGACCAAAGATCAAGTATTTTCACTCATTTGTGCAAGTTAACCCACAATAGGTGGAGGAGGTGTTGAAGAATAGAAATTCAGTGGGTAGACCAAGGGAATTGAAGGGAAGAGAGGGAGGATGGGAATAGGAAAAACAGTGGAATGAATCTGACATAACTTTCCTATGTACATACATAAATATACCACAATGAATCTCACCATCAAGTACATCCACAGGAAATTAATTTAAAACATATTTTTGCAAATGGCAAAAAAATCAATATAGGGAAGGGATGAGGGTAGGGGGAAAGGAAGGGGAAAGTGAGGGACTGGGGTTAAACTAGAATATGGTGTATTCCATTCTTTTGTTATGTCAAAATGGATTCTATTGGCATGTATAACTAAAAAGAACCAAAAAAAAAAAAAAACCTAAAAAAATATAATAAAGAAGTAGAGGCTGAGGGTGTACTTCAGTGGCAGAGCCCTTGCCTAACACGTGTGAGGAGCCCTGGGTTTCATCTCCAGCACCACAGAAATAAACAAACAAACAAGCAAATTAAATAAATAAAAATAAAAGGACTAAGAAAGTAAAGAAGAGAGAGAGGAAAACTTACTGCATGAGCTGGGAACAGAGAGGAGGGAGATGCCATTCTACTAATAGTATTGAGAAATCATCCTTATTTTTCTAGATCAATTATTTACCACTGTGCCATTATTTAAGAATTTTAAGCTTTTTAAAGGCTAAAGTGAGTTTTAAGAAAAAGGTTCTTACCCTACCAAGAGCACATGCTACTGTGTTTCCTACACAGCAGATCTCATGCAGATTTTTAACATCAGTGGTCAGTTTGGCAATTTCAGAAAAATTAGCTCTAGGTTGTTTTTTAGTGAGCAGAACCAATTCTCTGGAAAGAAAAAATAAGCACATTTTTAAACAGTATTTTGAACTTTATCATTTCTAAAATTAGTTCTCGTTCCTCAAGTAACCAAAAGAACAAATATATTTGTAAATGTGAAGAGAGAACATTACAAATGCATTATACTTCTTCAATGACAGTAGCCAGAGATCAAGTCACAGAAACAAGCAATTAAAAATCATGCGAAATATGGCATTTTTCATCATTTTAGTGATCTCTTAATTTGATTTACTTAGCTAGGCAATGAAAAGTAAGGCTGCTAGGTTCGGAAATGTCTCTGGCCTAACTTTCTACTTAAACCTCATCATCATCAAGACAGAGATTGTGAGGCATGAGGATGCTTACTTCTGTGGACAAGGGAATAACTTCCCTGAAATTTCTCTGGTCCTTCTTGGAAGGATAACTGAGCTCCTAGGAAGCTCACTATTGTCCTGACTTGGGGAAGAAGGCAATGTAAGGAAGATGCCTGCCTTCAGAAGTTAACTTGGACAGAAATGCCATCTGGGCCAGAAAGGAGGCAGCTGAGCAGCATCAAATTCTCCATCCCCACCCTCAAAAGCACTCCTCACTTTTTCTATTTTACATGGTGTTGGAGCCAAAATCTTTCCTATCTTCCGAGAGAAAAGAATACCTGTTTTCCTCTAACCTTTACCAGGCTGAAATTTTTAGTAAGTGCCTCTATCTGAATGTTCAAAATCTTTGGTGCACTGAAAAAGAAATGAAGGGATTTAGCCGGGCGTGGTGGCGCAAGCCTATAATCCCAGCACTTAGGGAGGCTGAGACAGGAGAATCGCGAGTTCAAAGCCAGCCTCAGCAACTTAGCCAGGTGCTCAGCGACTCAGTGAGACCCTGTCTCTACATAAAACACAAAATAGGGCTGGGGATGTGGCTCAGTGGTCAAGTGCCCCTGAGTTCAATCTCCAGTACCAAAAAAAAGAAAAGAAAAGAAAGAAAGAAATGAAGGGATTTAAGCAGATGGGGAAAACTTGAAGCCAGAGATGATGGTGGCAGTTTGGTATTATGCAATTTCATCCACAGCCTTGTGTGCTCTAACTGAACAGGAAAGAAGTGCATGTTTAGCGAAAGATGCCAGGTTTCTATTGACAGGCGTTAAATGAAGGGCAAATGATTTTTCAAACAAGTTTAGTCAAAAGAGCAACAAAGTCCACAAATCCACATAGATAACTTACACTGCTTTTGCTACTTTGTGGTTGAATTTAATCCCAATTTCACATAAATGATGATGTCTCAAAGATATTTCTCTAATGTATTTTCTGATAGGTTCTAGCTGTAAATAGAAAAACAACTCATCAAAGAAATATGATAGTAACAGAAAAAAAACTAATCTTATCATTAGTAAAAACCAAGGAAAGAAAAATTAATATTATATATCTTCTCAAAATTAGAAAATCTTCCACTGAATACTTAAAAGAGGCCAAAATGCAAAAGCAATAACATGTTTTTTCTTATGAAATAGAATCTTGCTTCCCCAGAGATCATTTGTCCCAGAACCTCATTTGTCCCAGAACCTCAAACATTTGGAATACAAATGAGAATAAGAAAGTGAACAAACAAAAGCTTGGAGAATCACCAGAATAAATTTCAATAATATCTTAGTTATATTTTGCTTTTATCAAAGTTATTAACCTTGTTCTTTAAGACAAGTCTCATATTGCTTAACTAAAATATGTCCAGTTTGCAATATCTATTAATTAACTTCTCCTCCTCCAAATGTTCTTCTTTTATTTTTATTTGTTTTTTGCAGTACTGGATATTGAATGCAGAAGTTCTTTATCTCCACTCAGCTACATCCCCTGCTCCCTTTTTAAAATTTTGAGACAGGGCCTAATTAAGTTGCCCAGAGTAGCCTTGAACTTGCAATCCTCCTGCCTGAGCCTCCCCAAAAGCTTGGATTATAGGGGTGGCCACTATGCCCAGCCGAATGTTTATATTCTTTTACTCTGATTTCTATTTTTGAAGCTATCACAAATTCCCACAAATAAATATACACGTAATTATACAAAAAAATGCATACATGTTTTGTTATGTTAGCAAAATTTTAAGACAATAAAATAACTCAAAAGCAGAGTAATAGTTAAATAAAGGTACATTATTTTTGATAAATTTATATTTCTAATGAAAATAAGAATGTTTAAACTCTGATAAAAATTGTATATTCAGTGTGATCACAACTATGTATAAAATGAAATCTGTGAGGAAATCTGTGAATAGAAGATATTATTAAAAGCATTCATACCCAAATTGTCATCTCTATGTGGTAGAAATAGAATATTTTAAAATTCCATAAAGTTCTACATTTTCATTTAAGACATTTATATTGGCCATATATTATTTTTCTATGAGTAACTGTGCCTTACAGTGATATTTTCAAAAGTAAGACAGATAATGTATATAAAGGCAATGTTCAAACCACAAAACTGTCTTGATAATAATAGATTGACTTAAATATTATTAAACATAAGTTAATTTTATTTTATAATCAATTATCAATTATTATTATTGTTTTGTTGTATCACACTCATTCAAAATCAAATGTAAGTAAGTTTATCCACTTTTTCATAACAGTTTTAACTTATTAAAACTGATCATTCTCTGATCACAGATAGAAGTTTTACACAACTGATTATATAACTTTCCCTAAGGAAGGAGCAAGAGTCACTAAAAACAGAAATTCTAGCAGCTGCAGAACTGAAAATATCACCAAGTGAGGAAGAAGGGGAAGTTTCTCAGCTAATTTACCGCATCTGCTTTTGTTTAACAACATAGGGGCATGTTACACATTTAGGACAAATTTCCCCTGGGAAAAAATCTAAGGTTAAAAAAATTTTATAATCAAAAACTAAATAAATGCAAGTTACCTACAAAATTCACCTCTGTGTGGGGAAAAAACATTCTTCAGAAATGCTAGGTATTGAGCTATGTCTCTGCATGATAACTAGCTTTTGGTTTTTAATGAATATGAAACCAAAAGAAGTAAAAATGGCTATCTTGCTTAGGAATTTGGAATAGACTTCTGAAGAAACCAGAGTTTACTAAGAGAAGAATGAGGAGGGAAGTAGGAAGTATATATAAATAGCTTTAAGGAAAACAGTTACGATCATTGAGTACTTAGCCTGTGCCAGAAATATTATTTAATTTAATTTCTGATAGACAAGGTAAAGCTCATTAGGAGAAATAAAATTGTCCTATTCTAAAATTCTATGAGGTTTAGAGGAAATGAGATCATTTCTCAATGAGAAGATCAAAGAAGACAGCAAGGAAACAGTGACACTGCATTTAGTTTTGAGGAATTCATCAAAATGATTGCTAAACAAATATTAATTTTCAGCATGACTTTTGGAAAATCCACCTGGTATCCTTCCAGTAAAATAAAGATGATCACTTTATGATAATATTTAGAACCTTTAAGGAAAATGCAAAAAAAAAAAAAAAAAAAAAAAAACCCTTTATAATGGAACTGCTGACTGATTTGCATCTATCCAACCAAGGAGGAAAAGGCCACGTGATTAAAGTTGCTTGCCAGATGTATTTTCCAAAGGTGGCTACAACAACATCTCATACCCCATGTTCTTTCAATGAGACCTCAACAATCCTTCATCAAGAGGTAAAGTAGGTGTACCATCCCCTCCAAATGAGTAAGGTTTCATAATGCTTCAACCAGTAGAGCATGGCAGAGTTCACCTCTGACACTAGATATGAAGGGCCAAGCAACTTGGGCTTTATCTACTAGACACTTCCTTGAAGCCTTGAGCTACATGTCAGCAATCCAGCTGCCCTCAGGCTCTCATGCCTGAGGAAGTCCAAACTTACTAGAGGCAGAGAGACCACCTGGAGAGATATTTGATATTTTATAAGAAAAAAAAAAGATGAAATGCCGAGTGCTTCAGCTTGTAGAGTCCCAGATGTCATCTAAATGAAACCACATGAATGATCATGAGCCAAAAACCTCCAGATGAGCTATTTCCTGAATTTCTTACCCCCAAATTATGAGAGATAATAAAATGATAGTTATTAAGTTATTAAATTTGGGAGTGTTTTATTATGCAGGAATAGTGACTGGAATATTTAACATTTATTAGGAAGTAATATCTATGTTAGATTATGCTTCTTAAATCTTAATGATTATATGAATCACCTGAGGATCTTGTAAAAATGAAATCTGTTTAGTAGGTCTAGAGAAGAGCTTCAGATTTTGCATTTCTAACAAGCTGCCAGGGGATGTGTATGCTGATGGCCCAGAGTCATATTTGGCATAGCAAGGCCCTAAGTAACAGTTGGCCTGTGCCTATTATACCTTTATCTGCAGGCATTTAGTCTTATCTTCCTCTTGACAACATGACTGAATAGCTGTTTTGTAGCAAGCAGACATGGTCAGGATAGTGGGTCCATATAGGTATGGATGCCTTCTAGAAATTTCATAACTGTACCTGTAATTTGATAAACACAAAATTGTATAATTTGGAATTCAAGAATAAATGCTGACACTATTTCTTAAAAACATGATTCATTCCATTTCATTGACCTGAAACTTCTAGAAATGCATAGTGATTTAGATGAAGTAGCACTTTGCTTAAATGCATCAAATCTTCACTATGGACAGATCACTGTGAGGTTGGTCAGGCATTCCTTGAAATGCCCATGAAGTGACCAAGGCCTGGAGGCAAAGAAAAACCAGTAATATAACCTTCCACTTTTTTATAGAGTTGAAGGTAGAAAGTCTAAACTGAATTATAAAGATTATACAGAAGAATTAAATTTAGAAGAACTGACATGTACAGAAAAGTCTCTCAAGATCTTCCAGAAGTTCTTTCTAGACTAAGAAAGTTAACACCATTGTCCTTCAAAATGTGTCATCCGATATGTTCATTTGTTATTAAATTCCCAATAATCATTTCCTTGTACTAGTCTTCAAGGTTTGTTCAAAACCTACCTGCATACACATGCAAATATACTCAACAAAAGTAAACATTACAGATAGAGAGTAGTTTGATGCTCACACAAATCCATTTTCTCTTCTTGTGTGCACAGGAAGGCTCTTTCCAGTCTCCCTTACAGTTAAGAACATGAAACTGAGTTCTGACTGGTAAAATATGAATAGGTATGCTATCTACCCCTTCGCAGCTTGGCCATTCATTTCTTTGTGAAATTCCTATCTTTCTGTTGGAAATGTATGTTCCCAGTGATATTGCTTTAAGGCGGAAACATCTCGGATTCCTCAGTTACCTATGGAGGAGAATTGTCAGGATTGGCAGTGAGCTGGAAAAAGCTAAGCTAGGTCAGGTGTCAAAGTAGTCAAGTGCGGCTAGAAGCCAAAACTGAAGTAACTTTAATCATTTACCAGCATAATAATAATAATAATTTAAAAAAAGAGCTAAATTGAAGAAAGTGCCAATTTCCCTCTGTCCCATTTTTTTCTCATGGACCAGGGCCAGTCAAAGATCAGGTGAGTCAGCAAAGATGTGGCGTCATTTCATTCCTGAGGGGTCCCCCAAAAAGGCACCCTGAAGCAAGAGAAAGAGGAAGAGGGAAAGGCTGGAGTGGGAAAGTCCGAGTTGAGAAATATCTCTTCAACTTTCTCCTTTCATCCTCTAGTAACAAGATTTTAGCAGAGGTACATTGGGAATGCAGAAGGTCCCCTATAAAGAGGTCTCCAAACAGGTAGCTGAACTAGGGATGCAACTGTGGGTGGGAGCAAGGCAGCCAGGAGGCCCATGTCCCTGACTGCAACACCCTTTAGACACTGCAGTGCACTGGCTGTGTACCTTGTCTTGTACCAAAAGGGACGTTTTGTTATTGCCAGTTGTCAGGCATGAAACTGTGGTTAATGATATCATATGTAACACTTTAATAAATGAGTAGCCAAGCTCATATTTTGTTCCCAGCTGTTCTCTTCTAAAGTGAGGCATGCTGGAACTTGCCCAACTCCTTGCTCTCCTAGTCCTTTTTCCCCAAGTGTCTGGGGCAGTTTAATTCCCTCTTGAAGTTTCAGTAAGATCTGGAAGCAGTTCTGCCTCATATGAGTGAAGTAAAGGAGTTTAAGCCATTCAGCATCCAGTTGCCCTGTTTCCTCATTCATCCCTGCTCTGGATTGCATGTCTAAAATCTCAAATCAAATCCCTGCTCTGTTTCTACACTTTATCATCTAGCAGTCAGATCTTTGCCTTATTCTTCATGTCTGAGCTAGACTTGACTAATTTGGCCAGAACTGCATTCTTGGAGAGTCGAAGTCTCATATTTCCCTGTCCTTTTCTTATGGTAAACCCCAACCATTTGCTAGCACCCTCTTCCGACTCATCAGACACAATGCTGTGCCAAGTAGGATTCCAAATGCACTCCACATGGCAATTAAAGAGCCAGGATTTTTAAGTTGAAAACTCATCTCTGTCTAACCTATAATTACTGCTTATTTCTAGGCTCTCAATGACAGACTTTCTCTCCCTGCTCATCAGATACTCTCTCTGCTACTTCCCAACGACCCTCCCCAGTGCTGGTCCCTATTATGTGGTCTCTGTCTGCATCACTATTATGCTTTGCCCACTTGGCTGCCTATTTGACTGTACCTTCCAGTATTATTTGCTATTGGTCTGCCCAATCTAACTCTCAAGAAAATGAGTCTTTTACAGGTCCTATTCATTTTTCATCTATTTCACAGCAGAGATATTTTTATGTCCTCTTGGCTCAATAGAATGGTAATTATCATTCTGAAGGAGAAAAAATACATATGTAGTGGCTCACATTTTTAATTTAATTACATGTAATAAAACATTGTGTCCTCAGAGGAAATCTGTCTTCAATGTTGGAAAATACTCTTCTTCAAAGATGGCTTACCTCTCCTTCATGGACACTTGATTTTCTTTGTCCATTTCACAGATCTCCTCAGGCCTTAGACTTTGGAATCCATCCCTGTGATCTCCATCATCTTTTTTATAGGATAAGAAGCACTTGAGCCTTGCTGTGCTATTTGTATTACAACAGTCAATAGACAGGTGTTTAGCAAGCATTCCTTGGTTGTTACAAATATGCTCTAGGAAGCTGGTCATCTATAGGAAGAATGATGACTTAGAGGGGAGAGTATACGTAATTGATACTCCTAACTGCAGGAAAGTTAAGCAATTACTATAAAGAAGAGGAAATGGAGTGTATAACATTAAACTAGTCCTTAGGTGTAGCTCTTTTGAGCAGAAGTCTTTTAGATTAGAAGACTTTAACCTAAGTTTAAGTCTAAATTCCCACGTTAGACTTTAATCAAGCAAACTTTTTCATTCTCCCTTTTCCTATGCAATTGTTTCATTTTCAAACAGTTAAGTTACTAAAATAAATAAACATAAGCCAAAATATCTAGGCAAGGTATATTTATTTTTTTTAACTTATATGTATTTATCACCCTTTAAAGCAGAATGTGACTTTGATACTACGTTTCCATTCATAAGCCTTATTCCTGAGTTTCCAAATGGCTTTTTAACACCCTTAGGAAAGTTTCTAGTTTTGTTTCTCTAAGTATTTTGGAAGACAAGCCCTGTGGAGAGTTCCTCCCATCAAGGTGCTTCAGTTTAACCTACTTCTAGAGCATTGATACATGCAGAATTGGTAACTATAAGGGGAGGAAAGTTTAAAAAGTGAATCCTAACAAGATGAAATTCAAAGGGCGAGGTATACATAATGAGAACTATTCACCAAGAAATAGCTTTTGTTACTTCCAAGAGTTTTTAGTTTTGTTTCCATGGGAATTTATTTTAGGACGTGAACTTGGAAGCAATGTGTTTTTGTTTTCAAATATCCATATGGAAATACAATAATTTGGTTAGTTTTCAAATACTTTTAAGTGGCAGTAAATGTGTGGGATTCACTAAACCTTAAGGGACATTTGTTTTCAGATGTGAGGGATAAGAGCAGAAGAATGTCATCTTTTGAAATGGAAATAAGTAGGAATCACTATAAAATAAATGAGACTGACTAGTAATAGAAAAACTTCATTTCAAATGTGTTTCTAATGAGCCTGATGATTTTTCTGTCTATTCAGAATCTACTAAAAGATATAGGTAGGTTTAGCTTTGAGAAGATGAAATTAAAAAAAGAAAAACTGAAGAAAAAAGAAGAAAAGTGACTTGTTTACATTTTAAATTATTTAGCATGAGAATAATGGATCAAAATGTGTGTTGTAAGGCCACATTGGTGTTTATCAAGAATTTCTTGAGGGAATCTCAATTTTGATGGAATTTGTTACCACAAAAGAGACATAGTTTATAAAGAGACAATAATAATTTTCACAATTGTTTACTAACTGGAAAAGCATTTGTAATAATATTCATTTCTTTTTCTTTTTCATGTTCTCTCAGAGACCTTTTTACAATTAATACTTCAGTTTCCTAGAATTCTTCAAATGAGGATGTCAGATAATAGTGTTCTAGAGACTCAAGCAGAGAAAAGTTAGCACATTGTGCTCAAGGTTATGAATCCTTCTCTTGAAGGTTTGGTTCTGAGAATCTGGTGTCCAAGGATGAACTGATAAAATGTAACTTTATAAAACTATAGAGATTATGTCTGAGCTGTGACTGTACATATTTTTGCCTTACACTCCCCTTCCTAATTACAGCAGCCCTCTCTTCATAACAACATCTCTTGTTTACAATATAGTTTTTAAAAGAGAAAAAAAAAAGCAGCATATGATTCACCTACCAACTGGTGAGCACATTCTGCAGCTGACTCATGTGATTTAAAATTCTTGCACTTCTCGGCAAGATCTAGTAACTCTTTAACCACAGTTTGTATTTCTTCATAAGTTGCTTTCTGAAGAAACTGAGCCAGCATAATCCTGATACTGAAACATATTGTTGAGTATTAAAGAGAGAATCAAATCCTTTCCCTCTATTGTTCTTTGTTATATCACTGCTGCCCCACACTCCCCACACATAAAAAAGCTGTATTTTCAAATTTCAAACAAAAGAATATTGATGATAAAACTCACAGGTCTCTTAAATTCTCTTCCACATAATTCTGGGTACTAAGATGCTGCATAGCTGAAAAAAAGAAATTTTATTTGCTGATATCATCTGGATGCTTGCAACCCCCACATTCATTTATTGAAGTCCTAACCCTTAGAGGGATGGTATTAGAAGGTGGAGACTTCTAGCACAGGTGCGGTGGCTCACGCTTGTAATCCCAGCACTTTGGAAGGCTGAGACAGGAGAATCATGAGTTCAAAGCCAGCCTTAGCAACGGCAAGGCGCTAGCAACTCAGTGAGACCCTGTCTCTACATAAAACACAAAATAGGGCTGGGGATGTGGCTCAGTGGTTGAGTACCTCTGAATTCAATCCCTGGTACCAAAAAAAAAAGAAGGTGGAGACTTCTAATAGGTCATGAGGAGGGAACTCTTGTAAGTAAAATTAGTACCCTTGTAAACAAGGCCCAAAGGAGCTCATTCTTTCTTCCCACCATGTAAGAACATAGCAAGGAGGCATTATTTATAGATCATAAAGTGGGTTCACACAAGATACCAAATGTAAGAGCACTTACCAGATCCTGAATCTGCCAGCATCTTGATATTGGACTTCCCAGACTCCAGTACTGTAAGAAATTTCTGATGTTTATAATCTTCTCAATTTATGGTATTTTGTTATAGCAAACCAGATGGACTAAGACATTTACATAAGAAGAAAATTTCCAGATTGAAATCCTCCTTTAAATTCTGCAATCTGTATTTATACAATAACAAATTTCTGGATCTATTCTTAATTACCATAATGAATAAGATGAATGACCAGAATTTGTCTTCACTTGTCTTTAAACTGTTTTCTGTGAATGATTTATTTATATTCAAACATATTGTGTAGCTGAACTCTATCATTGGTCTACAAATAAGCTGCATATGGTTGTGCTGACACTTCTGAGTTAATTAAATTTAATGATGTGGTTATTAAACTCTTTAATTAGATGTTATTAACACACTCAAAATTAAAGGTTAGCATTGGGAACAAAATTATAAACATTACCACCTTGCCTAGCTTAATTTGACAGAGAAGGTATCTCACACCTCGGATTTGCCCACCACCTCCATCTGCATCACCCACTCCCCACATGTACATCTCTACTATCAACAGTGCCTTCCTTCTTATACTAAGAGCTCCTAAAGGACTTGGTAGCTATCTATTGGATAAATATACTATTATTAGTTGCTATGTTAAAATAAGAAAGGCTTTGGAAAGAGTTATCCTGAGTTCAACCTCTATTTGTAGAAAATATCTTAGAGCCGGGCATGGTGGTGCATGCCTATAATCCCAGCACTTTGGGAGGCTGAGACAGAAGGATCACGAGTTCAAAGCTAGCCTCAGCAAAGGCAAGGCAATCAGTAACTCAGTGAGACCCTTTCTCTACATAAAACACAAAATAGGGCTGGGGACGTGGCTCAGTGGTCGAGTACCCCTGAGTTCAATCCGCAGTACCAAAAAAAGAAAAAAAAGAAAATATCTTAAGCTCTGTAAGTTTGTTTCTCTATCTGTAAATGTACTTATCATATTGGGTGGTCAAGATTAAATTAAAGTGTGGAATACCAAGCATAGGGGCTGGCACATAATAGATACTGAATAATGAAGCTTATAATGTTATTACTGTTATTATTCACATTGTTGCTCTGCCTAAACTCCCTTATCCAATTTCCAATACTGGTTTGCACCTCTGACCTAGAATGGAAGTAAGGCTAAAGTGAGATACTCTTGTATGTTTTGCCTCAGTGTATCTCCTCTTTCTGTGTTCATCCCACACATTAATGTCCTGCAATTTTCAATGATTCTACTGATAGTATGACTGCTGAGAAAGGTCTTTCCATACTCACTTTCACAGTCATTATGCCTACTTGCCTTATCTTTACACATGTGATATGTAGGTTGTCAGTAGGATTTCCTACCTGCATGTAGTAAACTTGTCTGAAGAGTTTGACATTTAATGTAGCTGAAGAAAAAAAGAAAACATATGAGTTTAAGAGTCTTCATTATTTCAGATGAATCTTTATGGAAGGCGTTCTGTCATTTGAGAGAAACTAAGAATTTATTTATATTCTTTTTGAGGATTTACTATTAACAATTAACTTTTCTGGCAAATATTTTTTCTAAGTCCACTATAACCCTAAAAATATTGAGGAAATCCATGACAATGAAGAAATATTATTGATGGATTGCATTCATTGGTGACTACAAGTCATGTCGATCTTGTTTTTTCCAAGATTACAAAATGCAGGCCTTGTAATAAAATAATAAACACCTTTGGTAAATACTAGACTGCAATATATCACTTCTTAGAAATTCTTGTTGACACGTACAAAGTTCTAAAGTGTCAAAGGAGACAGTAAACATGTACTACCCTAGCTCAAATAAATGGTCAGGACCCAGGTGTCAATGTTGGGCACATTTTCAAGACCCTGGAAAAAGAGGAGTTGTAATTTCCACATGTATTGGGAGCAAAACCAAGAAAATGGGACCTAACTTTTGAATGCTTACCATGGATGAGAGAGACATATTTGCCTGAAAAACAACCCTCAAATCTGTTATTTAGATTTGGGACATATTGGCTTATGGTTGAGGATGCAGGTGGCCCTGTGTGGTAAAAAGCCAAAGTTGACAAGGAGAAGACTATGTTTGGCCAGTTTCCACCATTTTTTTTTTTTTTTTTTTGGATTCTCTAGATAGTCCTAATGCTCAGTGTCTCTTCTGTCATTCGTCCTTAAAGCTGTTCCCATGAATTCGTCCTCTAAGCCTCCTGGAACTATCAGATGGCGCTTTTAAACTAAGTTCCATCTTTTGGGTGAATGCTGCCAGACTATTGCCCACTGAGGTCAGGACTAACTGATCAGTAAACTCTTCCTCTCTGAGCCAAGCTCAATCTTAAAATTACAAGAACACAATACTGCAGGCAGCCACTACTGATTGACTGGAGTTGACTCTGAAGGGAAAAAAGCATCATATGCATGTAAACTAATTTTTCCTTAAAAGGAATAATAACTGGCCAAAATTCTCCATAATGATCCTCCTTTTAGAAACATTTGCAATCACTAGAAGGAGATTTTTGAGGATGCAAAAATATGTTAAGCCTTTCATTATTAGTGATTTATAGAATCACTAATATAGAATTTCAGACCTGAGGAAAGTGAAGCCATGGAGATTATTTAAGTAAAAGCAAGATGGTTTGTAGAATACCACTCAATAGATTCCACAGGATTAGCTCTTTAGCAAGGGAAGCTCTCCAGGCTGGCCTTTAAGATAAAATATGGAAAGTATACAAGTACAAGATTTACTGATGATTTTTAACAAATACTATTTGCACATCAAATCTAATTCTTGCTCAAGTCATAGAAGTAGAGTTCAACAGGACCTTAGAAAGACTAGGACAGGATCCCTGCATCTCACCAAAACACTAAGTGGTAATTGCTCAGGTGCAGGTAGTCTTGGCATTCACTTTGTGCCATGCAGCTTATCACATTTACAAGTATCTCTAGGGTTATTGAACTCTTCCTGTGTCCAGGTATGTAATATTCATTGGTATGGATTCTGGGCAAGTAAAACAGAATGAGTTTGACTTGTCCTTGCTCCAAATCCTCTCTTCTCCAGGAAAAATGTGTCTTTTGAATAAATTGTTCCTTTCCCTCCTTTCCTCACATCACACTGGTTACCTGAATTTTTTAGTAAGTTCCTTGACATGGAAGTGGAGAGAGAGTTGTATGGCAGGTTCTTCTTTGATAGTACAGTCAGGTGGCAGAAGTTTCCTGGATCTAAGATTTTATATTTGCTTCTCTTAGCAGAATCCAATAAAGCAGAATCCAACCTTAGGTATGAAATTGAATTAGCTAACTATGCTCTTCTGTTTCACTTCTGTTTATTAAACCCATCATCTATTGCTTCTGCTGTTTTCCTTATTCTCACCAGTAAATGAGTGCTTAGAGAAAAAGATCAAAAGACAAAATAGCTTCATGAATATCTTACCAATCACTTGCTGACCAACGTAATAAGTTAAATAGGAATTTAATTCCTTTATTTAAAGCCTTAGTGATGTGGTGGCTATTATCCCACCCTGCACAAGGAAGTGAAGGTCATAGACTATAAGGAACTCCTCTGGGTCCTGCAACTAGTCTGCAGCAGTAGGAACTTGAAGGTCCGATCCTGCATCTTCATCTCAGTTCCTGGGCAGTGTGCCCCCCAGCAGGGCTCCTTTCTCATTTCTGCATCTCTGACATCATAGGTGCCTTCTCCTTCACTCAGCAAGACAAAGGGAATGTGTCCATCCGATTCACTTTGTATCCACAATGTCTGATGTATAATGGAATTCCAACAAATAGTAGTTGAAATGGATAAGAATATGTTCTAAATACTATATCAAAAGAAACTTGTGAATGTCCTCGTGTGATCTATTAAATGGTCATCTTCTTCAATTTTAGACACTGAACCACTAAAAACCTTAAGTTTAGAGAACAGTGAGGAAAACAGGGCATGAATTCATAACCATTCTTCTTTTCTTGAGTTCCCCTCTCCACTGACAGCACTATCATTTATGGCTCCAGCCCATAATGATTTCAGTGTGGGACAGAGGATAAAAGGACCACTGTTGCCCCTGCCCCTCTCTGAATAACATGTTTTAAGGCATGCCCCATGGCCATACTGAGAAGGTAGTATGGACAGCAGTTGCCAATATTAGAGGAAACAGACCCAAACCTTGGTTCTGCTAATTACTAGTCAGATCACATTGAACAGATTATTTTATCTCCCCAAATCTCAGATTCCCTTTGTGTAAAGCGAAACCTACTAACAGAGTGGTTGTGACTGATGACATCATGCATGTGAAGTACCCATAACAATGTTCGGTGATTGAAAAGATTGAATAAATGCCAGCTGTGAGTGGTGGCAGCAGCTGCAGCAGTAAAGATGCATGGCATGCCCTCATGGCCTATTTCCTTTCAGCACTGGCAAGGAGGAAGCCATGAGCACTCTGCCCACACAGAGGCTCTACAGGGTTCTCACTTCCAGGGATTAGGACAGGTGAGGCCAGTGTGCAAACGATGTTGACAGAATAAATGAATCATGATTGCTCAATTTTGGTCACGTTGATAGATGACATCAGTCTGAGAAATAACTCCATAATTTTTTTTTATTGCTTGCCACAATAACATGATTTCAAGTAAAGGTTACAGAAGACTCCTTTTACTTCATTCTTTTCAGAAAAGGTAATTTACCACAGGATAGATAGGAAGCCCATAAGTTGATCTTTGCTGAAAAGAAAAAAAATAGTGTTTTAAACATCAAAAGAATATGAAATGTTATAATTTGAGTGATGAAAAGTCATGTATTCAATAAAAGTTAGTGATAGGTATGTGTTGCCTGTAGTAGTTATAAACCCACCCTCTGTTGGGACTCGGGTCTCTCTTTCCTGAGATTTTTACATCATTACTATATCTATGCAATATTTTGGTCTAAAAGTTTACATTATGAGTCTCACACAAGCTGCATGAGAAAAGGCATTATTCATATATATTCTTGAAGTCATCAATATGCTTATTTTCATTCATGTAAATGCTATACAACTCTTGGTTTGCATGTCAATTATATCTCAGTTCAGTGTATTGTACTGAAACTCTCACAAAGCATTCTTGGAAGAGGGTTACCAAGGCTTGTATATTCAGCCCAACCCTCAAGGATGTGTCTCTCCCTTATATCAACATTAAGAGACAATCGTCTGGATAACTGAATGTACTAGCAGAAAGGCAGAGGAGTGGGTGCTGTTCAGCTATTTTGAAAAGTGCTGGCACAGTTGTAGCATTACTACTCCATAAAGAGTGAGTGACAGACATAGAAATATTGCAAGATCCATCTTGGGATTGTGAGCTCCAGGCCACATAGGATGGACCCCAAGTAGACGTTGAAGTATGAGGGGGTAAAGCCAGGGAGAACAAATCAGCTGCGAGTATCTCTGGCCTTTGATGGAGACAGAAGGGATTATCTCTGGTCCTTTTAACTTCATGTTTCACAGGCACCCTGACTTTAGTTGGCAATTTTGGGAACCTGAGATGGAAAACAGAAATAAAAACATGCAGGAAGAAAAGTTTAAGATAATAATATCTAAATTTAGAAAATCATGTTATCTTAACTTTTAATATAAAAATTTAAATCACTTCTATATTGTTTAGGAAGACAGAGGACATTTTTTCTTCAAGTAAATTTGGGAACAGACACTCAAGACCTTTCATGAACTCCTAATACGTTTATTATTCCTTTACTTGGCCCTAAAGCACACACTCAAGTAAATGCTAGATATCAATTAATATCCTCTAAGTAAAATTAAGCTTTATTTTTTGGTACTGGGGATTGAACTCAGGGGTACTTGACCACTGAGCCATGTCCCCAGCCCTGTTTTGTGTTTTATGTAGAGACAGGGTCTCACTGAGTTGCTGATTGCCTTGCTGTTGCTGAGGCCGGCTTTGAACTTGCGATTCCCCTGTCTCAGCCTCCCAAAGTGCTGGGATAACAGGCATGCACTACTGTGACCAGATAAAATTAAGCATATTTTTTTTTAAAGCTAATAATTTATACCAAAAATGTACATAGTAGAGGGCTCTCAATCAGAATGAAAGATGTGTGAGGTGTGTGCCTGTGAGTGTGCATGAACTATGAGTTTTGACGTGGAATGGGTATTGTAGGGGAAGAGATAAGGAGAAGTTTTGGAGTACAATGAACAGGCCCTTCCAGGATGCCATCCACTGCAGCTAACATCCACGGGTAACTGAGGTTCACACCACAGAAGTTGCTCCACAGTCACTGGAGTGAGAGGAAGCAGGGGACACACTCACCACCACTCTCTCCCCTTACGCTCCATCATGTGCTCTCAACCGAGGGGTATTAGAAGGCCAGGGAGGTGAGACAGCCACCTCTGCAAGGCTTTGCTTTGGCATACCCTTCCTGCTCTCCTCCCTTTGAAGTGGATCAGGCCTCCCTTCGTAGGTCACTCTGACTCTGTTTTATTAAGATGGTGAGGGATTCAAAACAGGAGAGCAAGGACCAGTGGTATAACTCAAGGACTGTTATCACCAATGCATTTACATATGATGAACTGAAATTCAGTCTGAATGACATGACAATAGCATCAGGGATTAGAACCCTGGTTTTCCTGACATCTTCCCTTATACCATGTGCTCATGGAGGAGACAGTACCCAACACCTGAATCAGAGAGGTGTCTGCAGGTGAGCTAGACAGCAACTGTGCTCTCTAACACAGGACTCAGAGACATTGCACAGAGGAGGCAGGGTCCCATGGGAAGTTCTATTTGATTTTATTTGACCAGAGGTACCAGTTATATCTCAGTGGAAAAGAAATATAACTACCTCTTCAAGAAAACAGGCCTCTGGCTCTTGCACTTTGCAGCATTTCTCCGCCATATTAGTGAAATTTGTAAACAAAGACTGCAGCTCCTCATTGGTGAGTCTAGGCTTGAGCTTCACCAAATTGACAAGAAACCTATGGCTCAAAGAAATCAAACAGAATTAGTTCACAATTTCTTCTTTATACTCCTCTTTTCCAAAATGCTTGTTGGAGAATCTCATGTCTTGGGTGTCTCAACTTGAGTAAATGTAAAGAGCTAAAGTATTCATTTTGATAAGATCTTCTGAAACTTTCCCATTAAAATTACAGGATGGATTCTTTGGAGGGTTATAGGACTACAAGTAAAATGGTATTTTAAAATGACCATAACTATTAAATAAAGGACTACACTTGATTTTTCTAGGGAATTTATTTTAAAATGATTCCAATCTCTCTTCCTCAGTAAAGATGTCATTTCCACTGTTTGATACAGATATTGTGTAAATAAAATTAAATCAGGGCTTATTTCTTGGCATTTAAAGTATTACTTTAAAGAATGAAAGTAAAATTCTTTAGAATGCCTTCTTTTTTCAATCCTTAAGTGAAATACTCGGAAAAAATATTCATGTCATTCTCTCAAAAAAATCCAATTCATTGTGAACCTGTTCATGAGTGTTTTGCTAGTTGCTCTAGCTCACATTTCCAAATCATAGTCTGCTAAGAACTCCAAGTCTCTACAAGAGGAAAAGACAAAACAAGATTTTATAATAAACAATGGCAATAAATATGCACTGGTGTTTTTCTGAATAGGAGAGAGTAGACAATTTGGTGGAAGGAACACCAAACGCACATAACCCAGTACAATTAACCTCTCCTGGATGCACGGTGTGCCCCAAGGCTGAAGAGATCAGACATAGAAAAGCCATGTTCGTACCTGTCTGTCCTTCTCTGAAGGTCCTCATTCTGAGCCTGACACCAGTCCACATGAGAGGTAAAGAAATGTTGAGAGGTGGGCGGCACATACATTTCATCAGCTTTCAAATCCTTGAAGCAGAGCCTTCTGAAGGCAAAGTTGGCTTTACAACAGTGATCCACAGCAGGGTTGATGGTTCGATTTTCATTTATTCCACATAATTCTCCAAGAACTAAATCTGCCTGTACCGATGAGAATTTGAACTCAGACGTGATTTTAAATATTAAATAGAGTTTTGAAAAATATGATTAGGTGAATACTTATAAGCTCTATGATCACTGTGAACTTCACTCAGAAGGCACAAGCTCTCCTAACACTATATTATGTCCAATGGAAAGTGAAGGTTGGGGTCTTTAGTGACATTATGACAAAAATGCAAAGTATAGTCATTGGAACGCATACACATTAATTTCTTGGTAACATACACACAAACTTTTAGTTGTAAGCAAAGAATTACAACAACCAGCAGAAAGTGGTGAGTAAACACTGTGTTCCTTGGTTATGTTCCCCTTCTGGGTACTTTCCTCCCTAGTGCTAAAAAGATTGGGCTGGAAGTAGCAATTCTCTTTCTGAACTCTTCCTCTTAGAGCAAGGGGAAGAATTTGTATTGATATTTAAAATTATAAGGTTTCCTGAATCATTCTGAACAATATTGTGATTCCTAGATCATTTACCATAACAAGTCACTTCTCATGTAAATAAGAAATAAGCAAGATAATTTAGAGAATCCTTGAAAAATACTTAAGACATTCTCTTTTGCTTCTTAAGGTCTTCACACAGTAAGCCAAATGGAAGACTTAACATTACTTGCTCAACAAGGTTGAAAGCAATGAAGAAAGGGAAGTACATAATCGCTACCAATTGGTGAGTAAAAATACTTTTTCTTAGTTTTTTTTCATTACTTTATTTATTTATTTTTTATTAGAGCTTGATAATTATGCACAGTAGGTGGGTTCATCCTGATAAACTCATACATGCATGGGAATCGATTTTCAGTGTATGGGACATGCTCACCAAATTATCAACACAGGCAAACTCCTCACTTAGTGTACAGCAGGTAGTCAAAGATGTCGCCATCTCCTTGCCAAGAAAGATCAGTTCTTCAGTGGAGAGCTGGGGAGCTGTCTTTGTGAGTTTGATAAGGTAGCTGAAAGAACATACATTTGGTTCTGAACAAAAGCAGGTTCCCATGGTCCCTGGAATAGCCATTGAAACCCAGACCCTTCAAGGTAAGTCAAAATAAGTACACTGTGCTCCCTGCTCTCAGAAAATGGTAGAGACATGTCTCTCTACTCTCCATCTTCCTGTGCCCTGCCTCCTATATCTCTGTAATTTTGCTTCCTTTCTCATTTTATGGTTCTATCAGAAGCTCTTAGATTTGCCTTTCCCTTCTCCCCTTGGAGCTCCTTGGCAGCAAATACATTAGCTTGAAAATGCATATTCTGCTTGAAATCCTTTGTGTAGTTAGTAAGTATTAAAGGGAGAATTTGATAGATACATGTTGGCAGTGATATGAAAGAAAATAAGATCCTTAATGGATTGGGTTTGAATTCTTAACTAACAGCAAGATGGCAGAAAGAGTAAAGTCATATTTTTTAAACATGTTTTATTTTGAAGATGTTTGCTATCAACAAACACTGCACTAGCAGGATAACTAAGAAAATCGGAATTAACTGCATATTATTCATGAATGCACTGAAAGAATAAATTTTACAGTGTTAAGCAAATCCAGAGTTATTTCTATAAGCTCAGTTAAGATAGGCTTAAATCCTGGGCAAACCATCTCTTTCTAGGAAATGGCAATGACGTTTAGTTTGCTCCATTCTATTCCCAAACAAGGCAAAATTCAGGGATCCTGTTTTGGGAGTGAGAAAGCCAACTTCAAACAGAAATTCAAGTATCAGAAAACCAGTTTGTCCAGAATTTTGTATCTTTTCCCATTTCTAACTTCATTTCTGACAGAGTCTTTAATGTGACAGTTCAGTGTACATTGTTGGATTTTATTCTTTCCCAGAGTTTAAAAACTGCCCTAAGACTGACTTTTATTTTTTAACTCTAAGTGTCACAGCCTACCTGTATTTCAAGCCATCCTTCCCCAGATTCTGCAACTGTCCACATTCTTGTTGGACCATCCTGAGGCTTTTCTCAGTTGTCTCATTGAATTTGTCTTCCTGAAAATTAAGAACAATCACAGCTACAAACATTTTATCTAAGATTCAATCATAAGAACCATGTCACCTTGTTCATGGATAGAAAGCTTATTCATGGATAGAACATTTCACTCTCCTTATTATACGTTATTCACTAAATTGAGAGCAGTTTTTACATGTGTGTGTAAGCATTTGAATTTTTCAAGTATAGATGTATTTTTCCCTAAAATTTGAAAGTCCAAAATTTTCATCATCTTGTACATTTTTGGATCATTAAGAGTTTCAAACTGCAATTCGAATTTTATGTCGATAACAACTATATTTCATTCTCAATTCAAATGTCCAGAGTAGTTGTTATCTGCATTTTTAAGTAAAGGAAACTGGCCTTATGAAATTAAGTGACTTACTTGGAACGACCCAACAAGGAAGTATTACTGCAGAATATTTTAAATGGTGTTTATCTTTTTATCATCATTTGGATTTGGAAACTAGGGGCCTCCAATAGTCATCTTCAAATATTTTATGGACTGTCTCTCACATGGCATAAAATTGGACATCTACCAAGTGACCACCAGAAGGAACTACATATCCGTATTTGAATGCCATGGGACAAATTGTGTTTCCCTTTAAAAAGAGACTTCTCTAGCACCACGATTCATTAAGAATCAGACGCAGACTACCTTGTTAGGGAAAGTGACAGGGCAGGTATCAAAAAACACAAGTCTTCTTACTTCATTGCTCAAATTTGAACCAGTAAACTAACAATTATAACAAGTAAAAGAAAGGTTTTAAATAAAGCAAAAGTAGCACATATCAAAGGAATGAGAAACTTTAGAATGTCAGATACTTAAACTTCTATAATATATAAGGATTGAATTAGAGTTAATATAATCATTCCAATTTCAGTAAGATAATGGGTAACAGACATGAACAAATTGTTCACAGGAAATTTATAAATGTAATAGCTAAAATCATATGGAAAAAGTCTAATGCAATTTTAAAAATCAAATAAATGTTTGCTTAAAACACAATCATTATTTTTTATATATGAATCTCTCATTTTTTTTTTTAAGATGGGGATCAAACTTAGGATGTAGCACCTTTTAAGCAGGTGCTCTATGGCTGTGCTACATACTCAGACCTATTATTTATGCTTAAGTCTAACAAACTAATTTCCATGTGCAATGTTGTAAATACAAAAATAAAAGGAGCATCCTCAAACAATGCTATGGGACTGTACCCTGGCAAAGCATTTCTAGAAAGTAACTTGGGAATTTGTGTTGAATGTTTTTTTGAAAGTCCATTTATTTGGACCCAATTATCTCCCCTCTGATAATCTGCCCTAAGTAAACTCATAAAAATTAATAAAATGAATGAAATGAGATCCTTTTATCACTTATAAAATCAAAAACAACTTAACTAAACATCTACAATGCCCACACCAAATAGGAAAGCAGTTAAATTAGTTAAATCACTATGATGGGAAACGATTATTTTAAAAAACATATATTTTGAAGTTTGTCTAATGACATGTCAGTTTGAAAGGGACAGTCAAGGATCAGATTCTCCCTAGAGCCTTGGAGGGGACATGGTCCTTCCGACACCTTGATTTTAGGTCTGTAAGACTCATTTTAGACTCCTGGACTCCTGAAACAGAGACTTATGTCATTTCAAGTCACTATGTTTGTGATCATAACAGGAAAATAATATAGCTTCATTTATAACAAAAATTTCTATGACTCCAAGTAAATTGCAGGTCTAAATGTTTCCTAAAAAGGAATTATTCCAAACTTATTTTTTAAACACGCACATATACATACATGCATGCACACACATGCCTATATGTACAGAAAAGGTGAAAGTAAATATCAATTATAGTTATTTATTGGGCATAGAATCATAAAGTTTCTTTTTTTACTTTTTTCTTTGTAACTTTTACTACTTTCCTATTCATCTATAATAATCATTTATTACTTTATAATCATACCAAAATCCAATAATACTTGATAAAATAGGGCACAGAAATAAAAATGGAAATAGAAAACATTAAATGGAAAGAATTTTTTGGATTACTACTGGACTAGTACTTCAAAACATATGTATAAACCAAATTTATGATGTGGGTTTTCCCAAAGATCAACCTCATGGAATCTAAAATAGACGCTGGTCAGTCGATTAAATTTTACAGTCCTAAACTGGAATAAAACTTCAATGTCAATTTTTAAGTGATTAATTAATTAACTTATTTATTTATTTTAGATTTTCTGAACCTGCAACAATGCAACCTACCGCTTGATGGTAACAGTCTGGAGGGTTTTCTTTGTCGCAGCAATCTGCTAGGAGGTCCTCATATACTCTAGCAATTCTTAGAAGCTCTGGTGTAGACAGGTCTGGGTGTCTCCTTGAGTATTCATAAAGAAATCTGAGATGTGTAAAATATTTTGTATATTAGAATTTAGAGAAATATATCCAGCCCACTTTCTTTTAGGCTACCCACATCTAATACTGAGTCTGTTTTCAAATGCTAAGTTTTTCCTCTGGTTTGGTAAGTTCTCTTCCACGTTATATTTTTTACTTTTTTTTAAATGTGAATGGATAGAATTATTAGAGTTACTTAGAGTTAATTATTAAAATAATGCAACTCATAAAGTATCAGAAATAGTACATGGTGCAACCAGTACTTTAGCAAGTACACACTGAGAGGAATTCTGTTGGAAAACACATTCAGACTTCCAACTTGGGGATGGGGGCAGTAAGGAGTTCTTTTCACTCCCAGTGCAGCTTTTCGTGAGAGATGAGGAGCAGCTTCTCTCATTACTCCCAGCTGTTACTTGCCAAATTATAGGAGAAATCACTTCTTCAGCTCTTAATCACTGGCAGTGGTTTCCATTGCCTCTGAGGAGGCTCAGAATACAAGTGAGTATGACATGGGAAGAAGATGGGAAGAAAGAAGAATGAGGCTAACACTTGCTGAGCCTTGGTAGGCGCTATGCCCTGGATCAAGTTTTGGGCATAGGAGATAAAGATACACTTTCTGGACTTTATATTCTTACTTAACTTCACTTGGTTCTCCAGGGAGGTGCTATTTTATAGCTGAAGAACTAAGTTCCAGATTGGTTTGCTACAGGTGGAGCTTCTTTAATCTGAAATTCTGAAATCCAAAATGCTCCAAAATCCAAAACTTTTGAACTCCAACATGAAGCCACCAGTGGAAATTCCACATCTGACCTACCTGATAGATCATAGTCAAAATGCATGTGCACCAAAAATCTTGTATAAAATTTATTCAGGTTATATGTATATGATGTATATTAAACATAAACAAATTTAATGTTTATCCTCAGGTTTCACCCCAAGATATCTCAATAAATATATGTAAGTATTCCAAAATTGTTTTTAAAAATCACAATCCCAAACACCTCTGGTCCCAAGCATTTCCCTTAAGGGATTCTCAACCTGTATTAATGGAAGTTTTAAAATTTGACCCAAGGTCCCATGAGATGCCTACTCCATTCTTTTATACAAAGTCAACTCTTTCTCAAGAGACAGCTATCTTCTCAGCTATGCTATTTACAGTAGTTTTCTTTAAAGAATCTCATCTATTCATTCAAAATAAATTTGAAATCTTTCATGCTTTGTGAGAACAATACCTCCCAAAAGTTTTCATGACTAGGTGATTAATCTGGGTTTTCCTGACATGATCTTTCCAGATTCCCATCTGCTTTCTCAGTCCCTTGTGTGGGATCCATTCTCACTCCTACTGTACTGGTATTTAACCTTCAGAGAATCAGGGATCTTAAGACATGATGTAAGCCAGGGACTGATGGTGACAAGAATGCAAATGATGATGCGATGATGGGGATAATTGCTCCCATTCACTGAGCACCAGCCAGGGATAATTTATCACTCTGATTTGTTTATTTTTATTTACTTCCTATAACTCATGAGAAGCAAACCAACACCGTGATAATAAGAGCAAGAGTTTGTGCCAGACTATTTGCATTGAAATTCTGGCTCTGTCACATATAAGAAGTGTGGCTTTGGGGCAAGTTACCTAACTTCTCTGTGCCTGTTTAATCAACTGTAAAATGGTAGTAACAAAAGTGCACCAACCTCAGAGGGTTGTTTGGAAAATCCAGTTGGTTAATAGATGATTAGACCTTAAAATTTAGTAAGCATTCGATAAGCATTAGCATTGTTACATCCTGTAACTTCAATTGAAGACTTCATTCCAGAGCTCCAGGTTCACATGTAAAATCATCTCTGGACAGTCTCAGCTACTCTACAGACACCTACAGTCAGTGGGATCAGATCCTAAATGTGTTTTCTTTCCATCAAAACCTACTTCTTCACTCATACCTCCCATCCCATTGAATGGAGAAACCACCTATCTCAGTCACGTTAACCTCAAACTGGGATATATTCCAGGTAGAGTTTCTAAAAATAAAAGTGATTTTTCCTTTTCCAATTTTTCATTGAAAACCCTTCCAGGGCATCCTGTTATTTAGCATGCCTGCATGCTCTGTCTACATCTCACTACCTTTGGTCTCTCATTGTAGATTCCCTACACAGTCATGCATACATCAAGTAAGTTTTATTTCAATCCATACTCTACTCTCTCTGTCTAGTTTACCAAAATTTCTTCAAGTACCTTTTCCCTACTGAGACTCTCCAGGGTCCCTGGATATAATTGATACTTCTTCCTCTATCCCTACACTAACAGTGCTATCAGAACTAAAGGGACATTTTTTGTACTTATTCAGTTGTACATCTGTCTCTTCCCATTTCACACTTCCAATGGATGAAGCCATCCTGGAGCCAGCCCAGTAAAAAGTCTTTGGGTGATATTTCATTACCAATAACTTTAAATGAATATTCTTATGTGAACTTTATATATGATGAGACTTAAAGCACAGAACATTTAACCTGTCCTAGTGACTCAACCATACTCAGATTTAGTCCACATGGCTCCCAGCCTACTACTTTCCCCTTAACAGCTGTGGGCTATCAATGCAGGGCAGTTAACTTCTTAGACCAGTCTTCCTGGGGTCAAATCCTTAGTCATTTGTCTCTGTGAATCTTTAGTCCTTTAACTTCTTTGTTAAGCTCATCCAAAAATTGGAGGAAATTGTACTTATTTTACATGATTGTGGTGAGAATTAAAAAGGACACTCTGAGCCGTCGTGGTGGCACAAGCCTGTAATCCCAGCACTTAGGGAAGCTGAGACAGGAGAATTGCGAGTTCAAAGCCAGCAATGGCAAGGTGCTAAGCAACTCAGTGAGACTCTGTCTCTACATAAAACACACACAAAAAATAGGGCTGGGGATGTGGCTCAGTGGTCGAGTGCCCTCGAGTTCAATCTCCAGTACCAAAAAAAAAAGGACACTCTATATAAAATATTTAGCCCACTTCCTGGCACATAACAAGTACTCAATATAGGTGAGCCATCATTTAATAATACAACTAACTTACGTGAAAACTCTATAGTCTAAAGCTGTGATTTTTTAAAATTGCATGATATCCAGTGAATTATAATTTTCCTTATCCTTCCATGCAGATTAGCCTACATAGAACAAATCTTATAGGGTTTCTTTCTGTTTGTCTTATGAATTTCAGTAGATATATTACTCAGCAAAAAAGTTGCCTGGGTCATCGTCTCTTTCTTGACACACATTTTCATTGTCAGTAAATTTTGCTTCAATTACAGATAAATCCTGTGGTCTATCATCTTTACTTGAGTTAATTATACATGCTTCACGCTCTGGTATTTTCTTTTCACAGCACTCTTTGATTTTGCTGGAGATGGATTCTTGTTTTGAACAAATATGGCTCATAACCTTGCTCTGTAACAAATAAGAATGAGAAATGACTTCAGTTTTCAAAATTTCCTTGGAGCTAGGTTTTTCTTCATAATGGAATGGTTGCATACAAAATCAATCATAAACATAATATCTGGTCTCACTTCATCAACTAATCTTATAGATGGAGTTCATATAGATTTTGTATTGATTTAATACACAGGAAGTTTCACAATAACACAAATTTTATTCTCCTTAGGATTTAAAGTAATATAATTATGAAAAATGCCTATGTATATGCATAGATAGGCGTATTCACATTCATTGTTAAGTATTAACCTTTTAAATGCTTTACCCCTACTCCTCTGATATATTAGCATCTTGTATTCTAAATGTTGATACTTTTCCATGAGAGTACACCTGTTTTTCAATGGTGGCCGTCAAAGACATGTCAATGTAATGACTACTGTCTTGGACTATCTTTTGTGGCCTAAAACTACTTGACCAAGCACATAACAAAAATTCAATAAATATTTGATAAATGAATGAAAGAATAGTAAGCAAATAAACCACTATAGCAATTACCAGGGAGAAAACTTCTCAAAAAAAATAGGGCTGGGGATGTGGCTACCCTACTTATAGTATCATTTTTCTTATGGGTACTATAAATTCAAAATCATTCAAATTATCAAATAATGTACAAAATAGAAAACATTACTCCGTCTTCTGTCTCTACTTATTCCTTATCCCAGTTCTGAACTTTACAAAAAGTTTGGGAGTTAGGGAGAGAGTGAGGTTATTTTACTTGCACATTATTTGGATAATCTCTGGTGAACATAAATGTGAAAATCCTCAATAAATATTTGCAAACTGAATTCAACAACACATTAAAACATTGACACATGCTCAAGTTGGTTTCATTCCATGGCTGCAAAGATGGTTTAACATATGCAAGTTAATAAGTGTAATTAACCACATAAAGGGAATCGAGGACAAAAATCAAATGATTATTATGCCGAAAAAGCCTTCAATGAAATTCAACACCCCTTTATGATTAAAGCCCTATAGAAACTAGGAAAAGAAGCATCTCACCTCAACATCATAAAGGCTATGTATGACAAACTCAAAGCCAGGATCATACTGAAATGGGGGAAAACTGAAAGAGTTTCCTCTGCA
This sequence comes from Geosciurus inauris, assembly GCA_004024805.1. Lineage (NCBI taxonomy): Eukaryota > Metazoa > Chordata > Mammalia > Rodentia > Sciuridae > Geosciurus > Geosciurus inauris. The sequence continues at coordinate 43,350 of PVHX01003990.1, forward strand.
ACCAGTCTCACTACTACTCACCAATACAGTACTTGAAATTTCAACTGGGGCAATTAGGTAAGAGAAAATAAGGTAAGAAATAAAAGGGATAGAAATAGGAAAGGAAGAAGTAAATTATCTCTATTTGCTGCTGACATAATCCTATATTTAGAAGATCCTAAAGACCCTACTAGAAGACATTTTGATCTGATAAACAAATTCAACAAAGTAGCAGGATACAAAATCAATGTACAAATGACAATAGCTTTTCTATGTATCAATAATGAACTTACTGAGAAAGAAATCAGGAAAACAATTCCATTCGTAGTAACTAACATACATACCTACCTACCTAGGAATAAATTTAACCACAGAAGTGAAAGGCCTCTATAGTAACAATTACAGAATACCAAAAAAAAAAAAAAAAAAAAAAAAAAAAAAAAAAAAAAAAAAAAAAAAAAAAAAAAAAAAAAAAAAAAAAAAAAAAAAAAAAAAAAAAAAAAAAAGAAAGAAAAGAAAAGAAAAAAAGAGAAAGAAATTAAAGAAGATACTAGAACATAAAAAGGCCTCCTATGTTCATGGATAAGCAGAATTAATATTATTAAAGTGGACATATTACTAACGGCAATATTCAGACTCAATACAATCTGCCTCAAAATATCAATAACCTTCCACACGGAACTGAAGAAATAATCCTTAAAATTTGTATGGAAGAATAAAATACACAGAATATTAAAAGAACTCATGAACAAAAAGAGCAATGCTGAAGACATCACAACACCCAATTTCAAAATATACTACAGATCTGTAGTAACAAAAGCAACAAGATATTGCCATAAAAACAAATATCTAGATCAATGAGATAGAATAAAGTTGGAATTAAACCCACACAGCTACAGTCATTTGATTCTGGACAAAAGCACCAAAACATAAACTGGAGAAAAACCAGCTTCTTTAACAAATGGTGCTGGGAAACTGGATATCCATATGTAGATCTTACCCTGAACTAAAGTCAATTCAATCTAAGTATAAGACCTGAAATCTTGAAAACCTCTAGAATAAAACACAGGGAAACACTTCAAGATATGAGCACAGGCAATGATTTCATAAACAGGGCTCCTGTAACTTAGGAAACAGTAGCAAGAATGGATAAATGGGATGTCATCAAATTAACAACTTCTGCCCCACAAAGGAAACAATTGACGGAGTAAAGAAAGAGCCTATAGAATGGGGGAACAATGTTTGCCTGCTACTGTTCTGACAGGATTAATACTCAGGATATATAAAGTCAAAAAACTTAACACCAAAAAATAATAATAACAATAACCCATTCGGTAAATGGGCAAATGAGCTGAACAGATACTTCTCCAAAAAGTATGAATGGTCAAAAATTTAAAATGCAATTCATAGTTACATTGAGATTCCATCTCCTCCCAATCAGACCGGCTATCATCAAGAATAAAAAAAGCAAGAAATTCTGGCATGGTGTGTATGGAACACTTACATACTTATGTAAATTAGGACAACCACCATGAAAATCAGTAGAGGTTTCTCAAAAAAACTAAAAATAGAACTACCATATGATCCAGCTATTGCACTCCTGGGTATTTATCTGAAAGAATTAAAGTCAGCTTATTTTACAAATACCTTCAAACCCATGTTTATTGTAACATAGTTCACAACAGCCAAGTTGTAGAATCACCCTAGATGCTCATAAACAGATGCTCGGCTTAAAAAAAAATGTGGTATATACACACAATGGAGTATTATTCATTCATAAAGAATAAAAAAATATGTCATTTGAGGGAAAATGGCTGGAACCGAAGATCATCACGTTAAGTGAAATAAATCAGACAAGTATTACATGTTTTCTCTCCTATGTGGAAGGAAAACAAACAAACAAAAAAAGACATCATTAGTGTAAAACGGAGACTACTGGTGGAGAAGGAGATAGACAAGGATGGGGAGACTAAGAGAAAACAATGAGGAATGAAACTGATCAAATGACATTCGTGTTTGAACATCTGACAATAAAACCCACCGTGCTGCACAGTTAATATACACCACAAAATAAAAAAAACTGCTATGGCCCCTGATCCTCTCCAGACTCTCTCCAGGATGAGGCTGTACATTCGTTTTATCCTGCTCCAGCCTCACTGGCTATTTCATGTCTCCCTGACTCTACTCAAATTATTCCCACTGCCTGCAATATTTTGGTGAACACTGAGGGTGAGGAATGGGATGAAGTTTGGGTTGAGGTTACAGGTGCAATGGGGGTTGGCACCATGTTTCTGACAACACACAGGACTAGGACACCAGCCCACACAATCAGATCTCAGCTGAGGCCATCAGCTTTCCAGGTACAGCATCATTATACTCTGAGAATCTACTTCTATTTTCAATTAACAATAATTGAAGCTAACTCTTACTTCTCTATGAAGGCATTAAAGAGGACTTTTGAAATACTAATCAATCCTTTAGTTTCAGTTCCAAATTTCACAGAAATTTTCAATTATGTCATAATTCAGTACTTGAGACTGAATTATAACATTATAAATCCCAAATTTCCATAAGCAACTAAACACCACAAAAATAAACATGAGATTTCTTTAACTGCAATACTGTTGGGAATAAGATAATTCTTGGGAACCTCTGCTGTCCACTGCTTAAAACAAAAGGGATGTTTCTCACTACCCTAAAATTCATGCTATTTAATTAATATGATATATTTACTATAATCTAAAACATTTAAGCTAAAATTCACTGTGATAAAGCCTAATTTCACTGAAATAGAAATCAGGATATTTTTAATGAAATTGTATTACCTTTGAGTTCATGAACAATTTAAAACAATATGCTTACCAATATATATTCCCTTATAAAACCACTTTAATGGTTACCAGATGGTGGGGGCACAGTGGTATTGAGATGTCACTCAAAGGACGCAAAATTTCAATTCAACAGGAGGAATAAGTTCAAAGATAAGTGTATAAAAATACATATGGTAATAGCTTTATTTACATTGTACAATATATACGTATGTCAAAATGCAACATACCATAAGTATACATATTTTTACTTGTCAATTAGAAGGAAAGAAGGAAGGAAGAAAGGAGGAAGGAAAGGAGGGAGGGAGGAATAGACAAAATAGAGGCATCAAATACCTGACTTCAGAATGCACTATAGAGCTATAGTCACCAAAACAGCATAGCACTGGTCTAAACACTGACATACTGACCAGTAGAACAGAATAGAGATCCCAGAAATAAATCCACACACCAGCAGCCAACTGATTCTCCACAAAGGTACCAGAAACATATTAAAAAAAGGGCATCCTCTTCAATAAATGTTGCTGGGGAAACCAAATATTCATATACAGAAAAATGAAACTTGACTCCCATCTTTGGGATCAACAAAAAATGGATCAAAGACCTAAATCTGAGACCTGAAACTATGAAATTCCTGGAAGAAAACAAATCAAAACACCTGTATAGGAAATAACTTTTTTGATAAGGACCCCAAAACATAGACATCAAAAGCAAAATTAAAGCAATAGAATTTCATCACCCTAAAAAGCTTCTACACAGTGAAGGAGTCAAACTGAAGAATGGGAGAAAACATATACATTTATTCTGACATTCAGAATATAGAACAAACTAAAAATTCAAACAGAAAAAGCAAATAATCAAATTTAAAAATAGGCAGATGATCTGAATAGATATCCCTCAAAATAAGAAATATAAATGGCCAGCTTATGAGAAATAGGGCTTAAAATCACTAGCTTTTAGGGAAATTAATCTCAAAACAACAATGAAATGTTACCTTACTATAGTCAGAATGGCTAGGATCAAAAGAAGCAAAAAATAACAAATGCTGGTGAGGATGTGGACAAAGGGAACTCTAATACACTTCTGGAAATGTAAATTAGTACAGTCATTATGGAGAACACTATGGAGATTCCTCAAAAACTACCAATAGATATATTATCTAGCTATTCCTTTTCTGAGTCTATATTCAAAGGAAATAAAATCAGCATATCAAAGAGACACCTGCACACCTGTGTTTATTGCAACATTTTTCACAATAACCTGGGTGTGGAATTACTCTAAACATCCATTGACAGGAGATACATTTTTTTAAAAAGTGGTCTATAAACCCAGTGGAATACTATTCAGCCATAAAATATTTGTGGCAAAATGAATTAAACTGGAGTATATTGTTAAGTGAGTGAAATAAGCCAGGCTCAGAAAAACAAACACTACATGTTTTGTTTCATGTGTGCTAGCTTTAAAAGATCATTTTAAAATACAAGAGAGTAGACTAGCAATTACTAGAGACTAGAGAGGCGCAGGAAGAGGAGATTGGATAACAGCTACCAAAATATACTTAGGTAAGACGAACAACTTCTAATGTCCTACAGTTCATTAGGGTAATTATAGTTCATAATAACCTATATATGTTTTATGAAGAACTAGAAGAGCTTGAAGAGATCTAATCATAAAGAAATGATAAGGACATGGAAATGTTAATTGCAAATTTGATCAGTATGCCTTTATAGGTCTATTGAAATATCACACTGTATCTAAGAAGTGTATACAATTTTATGTGTTAATTAGAAATAGAAAATTTTAAATGAATGACAAAAATCACATATTTACTTACGTTTGGAGAAGACTTACCTGGTAACGGATGCACTGCAAAACATCCCCTTCACAGCATCCATTGTACATGGAAGAAACGTCTTCAAGGAGGGAAGTAAGCTCCTTAAATTCAATCTTGGGGAATTTTTGACTGAATACAGCAATATTTCTGGAAAGAGAATTTATAAACCATGGAAATAATTTGGAAATAAGTAAAAACAACAGCAAGTTCTTAGTTAATACAACATACACAGCTCCAAAGCCATTTGTACCACCGATTTTGTATAGGCGTCCATATCAAGCAGCTGATGGCATATTGCACCATCTGTAAGATCATTTTTAAAATCCTAGGCTGGATCCAAGCAAATAAAAGACCCAAGAGAGGTTTTTCCTTCCATAATCCCAGCAGGACACAAGGTGTAAGAGCCTCCACTGTTTGTTGTGAGCCCACAGCGGGCATAGATAATCTACAAACTGACCAAAACACATCCCAGAAAGTGCCCCCTTTCTCCCTGGCCTCTCCCCTCCTCCCAAGGTTTATCTCATCCAGTTCTGATGACCTTATTCTCAGCCATCCATGCAGACTCACTCCACCCAAAACCTCTGGGGAACTAGGAGGAATACAAATGAAAAGGATCAATTATTTAACCAAACTAGGATATAGATAAGAAAATATATAGACAAGATAGATAGTATAGAACTTACATAGAGTTTAAGACTTTGGGTCCAAATTTCAAAAATGCCCCACAGACAGTTTTTTGATAGGAAGACATTGCTTTTAAATACTGTGTGACAGGTGCTGCCTGAAGGAGAAAGAGAAAATTCTGTTGAAAACAAAACCAAAAACTCCCTATTCTCTTATTTTTAAACTACATCTCCATCATTATAGTTTGTTCAGAGAAGAAACTCTATGGGATTTTTGTTTTAGCAAATTGGCATATGGAAAGAAATATGTATTTGTGGCACACTATAGAGGTTAGGCTGGTATCCCTGATGGCTGAACTGACTAGGATGCGTGGTGCTCATCAGGTCGGGCAGTACGCTGTGAGCTTGGCCATCTCTACTGGGATGGGTCCAGTGTCAAAGAGGGTTTGTCCAGGATAGAAGATAAAATGTTACCTTTACCCTGATATTCACTCACTAGTGTTTTCCTCCAACATGAAAATAAAACAAAGCCAGAAAACAGTACCTGGAAATTTGTTAATGTCTGAAAAGGGTCTTGGGTAAAGATAATGGGTTGAAATCAGTGAGTGAAGCAAGATACTATCTTGGTGTATGGGTAAATAACTCATTTGCTATAAAATAATTAAAATTTTAAGTAAATGTCCAGAGCCATGGAGTTATATGACTCCTTATCCTTTAACAACAACAACAACAACAAAATGCAATACCCACCTTTGCTTGAAAGCAGCTGGCTTTCTGTTGTTCTTCACAGCATGTTTTTGCCACTTCCTCAAAGCGAGCAGCAACAGTTAAAAGTGTAGGGCCAAAGACAAAGGGGTTCCTTCTGGCAACTTCATGCATGTAGCTATAAAAGAAAAAAAAAGTTCAAAATATTTCTTAAAGCAGAGAAGAAGGGCTGGGGTTATAGCCTAGTAATAGAGCACTTGCTTCATACGGGCAAGGCCCTGAGTTGCATTCCTAGCACTAAGGAAGGAAAGGAAGGAGGGTGGGAGGAATAAAAGAATGAAGGAAGGAAGTGAGGGGAAGAAGGAAAAAGAAGGGGAAGGGAAGAAGGGGAGAAGGAAAAGGAAAGAAGCAGGAAAGAAACTGTAGATCAGAGAAGGGAGAGAAAATGGAAGGCAAAGAAGAGGACAAGGAAAGCAAGTTCTAAGCTGGACGCGGTGGCTCACTCCTATAATCCTAGCACTTTGGGAGGCTGAGACAGGAGTTCAAAACCACCCTCAGCAACTGTGAGGCGCTAAGCAACTCAGTGTGACCCTGTCTCTACATAAAACACGAAATAGGGCTGGGGATGTGGCTCAGTGGTTGAGTACCCCTGAGTTTAATTCTCAGTACCAAAAAAAAGAAAGAAAGAAAAGCAAGTTCTAATTTCTAACAAATGGACATAAAAGAAAGAAAGATTTGCATTATAGAAAAGTTTTATCTCAGGCAACATTATCAAGTCCCCAGTAGGAGTCCAACATTATCCAATCCTTATCCCTGACATCCCTAACACCAAATTAAGGTTGATAATTGCATTCTAATCATACACATGCATCTATGAATAATCTCTTTCCCTTCCATTGATGCCTGGCAGGTATCAAATTTATCTTCCATATTCAAAGACCAGCTACCTATACACATCCCATCTGAGATTCAAGGATAATTTTTACTTATATTCAAATAAACTTGTGACAGCTTTCAAAGCACACTAGCTTTCCAGAAAAAGCCTGTGTTTCTGCAATTACTGAAATATTAAGACAGGTTTTTAACTAAACATCCAATAGTTTAATGTCTTCCCAAGATAACAGCAGAAACTTCACCTTGGGAAAAATGTGATTTCCTCACTAGTTTCCTAGCACTTGGACGGCACATACTCCTGTTCTAGGGATTTTCTCATTAGAAGATACACTGCACTAATGTAAAGGACTTAAGGGTGGGCCCACATTTTTATATTGCTATTCTCAGCACAACCTGCCACAAAATACCTATTGGTTGAATCGATCAATCAACAAACCCAGTCATGTTCTTTTGAGTAAGTATTGATCTAGCCTAAGAATAATGCATTGATTAAACCTTTTATCTACCAGAATTAAACTTACTGATTTAGAAAAGATTCTCTGTTATTTTTATAAGCCTGGCATTTCTCTTCAGGATCCAGAGTAGGGAAAGGGGGCAGAAATCCTATATCAGCTTTCTTGTTATATAAGAAACACAGTCTTCTTTCAAAGTCCACTTTACTGCAGCAGTGTGAAAAATTATACTTCTGAGGCAACCCCTCCTTAGTGCATATCTTTTCCTGTAACACATTAATCTGGACAACAGAAAGAAAAGGGCAATTTTAGTCATAGTAAAGCTGTTCTATCTTCTGGAAAAGAAACAATGCACACAACTTATTAGAAAAGGATTGCAATTTCCCCACTATTGCCAGTGGGGAATAATTTTATAATTATTGCTGTATTTACTTTTCTATATGATTTCAGTTTAAATAAATTATCTTTGAGAAGCACTGACATTCCTGGAATGAATCAGAGAAGATTACAAAACAATCATCATCAGAAAGAATATAGCACAACTCATCCACACCCTTGACAACCATCCCAAACATTGAGAAGCTGTCTTTATCCCACCACAAGACCCCTTAACCTACATTTCCCTTGCATCATGGCTTTTCTCCTCATCTCCAAGGTAACAAGGTCAGTGTATCAGCAAAGGACTTGGAAATAGTGTTTAGGAGTTTCTAGAGATGCAGATGGTGACTCTGGAGGAGCCCCTAAATATGGGGTTCATATTGAGAGAAGCAGCTCAGAAGGATACTGCTACACTTCCACATGCATGTTCAGGGTCCTCCTCTCCCTGTATACATGTGGCATACTGCATATATAAGGCATGTACATACATATTGCAAGTACATAACCAAATCCTTCTTTATACCACAAAAAGAAGTGAATCTCACATGATGAACGTTACTTATCCTAAATACTGAAATGAAGTGAAATAAAAATGATGCACATAGAGCATCTTTCTTTTCATTATTTCAATCCAGAAACTTTCTAAGTGTTGGTAATTAATCTTGTGTATATAAGAATTGCAGGAGATTTACTTACAGCTATTTCTGCACACTCTGGAAGTGTCTTGTGAACCAAACATTTATCTCTGTATTCTATCATGTCTTTCACAAGAATTTCCATTTCATCAAAGGTTGCTTCCTGAACATACTGAGCGAAGGCGATGATGGAGCTGCAAGAGTCCACGTGGCGAGTCAGTGCTCATCTGCAGAATTTCCACTAACAGAAACTCAGAGGGATGTCCACTTGTTCCATAGCCTCATGAGATTAACTTTATAGGCTTTATATCTTCTTAACAGTTCAATTGCCTGGCCTGAACTTTATAATTATTGTCGTATTTAATTTTCTATATGGTTTCAGTTTAAATAGATTATCTTTGAGAACCACTAACATTTCTGGAATGAATTAGAGAAGATTACAAATCTATCATCATCAGAAAGAATCTAGCACAACTCACATGGATCCAGTGTTCTCTTCTATAAATTTCTGGGTAATTCTGAAGTTGTCTGAAAAGTAATGATATTTAGGAAATTAAATATTCTGTTTTTTTAACATTTTCCTAATAAATAACTATATGACACTTAAGCATACAAAGTGTAAAATATTGTGAGAGAAATTACCTTGACATTCAAAGAGAAAGATAAGAGTCAATGAGCCAAATAGGAGATCTTAATCCCAGCTGATTGTGTGCTTAGGAAACACTTACTAAATTAACTGGTTGAATTAATCTCAAACTGATAGGATTTTAGATTTGCCCTTGAGGGCTCCCCAAACACAAATGTGAAATATGAACACTATGTCCATGCCAAATGTCTGTCATTTATGACTAGAGAAAGGATGTGAAGATTAACTCTTAAGTGATATAATTCCAGGAAAGGACTTGATAAGAGAGGCCTCAGCAGGTTGGTAGTCAGTGTAGTTCATAGTACTAGTCAGACATAGATATTTAAGTGGTCTCCAGACTTACTTAAAATCTCAGATTCTCTCCCAGTGAGAATAAGTGTATCAGAAGACATTTATGTTTGTCCCCATAGACTACATTTATGAATTCCTTACTTTTTGTTAAGCTGGACACTATAAGGCCATCAACAATGACCAAGAAAGATATATCCTGTGGACTTCAGATTCTTAAGCACCCTCATAGTGGAATTAGCTTGTGCACAAGCCTTTTATCCAATTCAGAATGTGGTTACATATTTCATAGGGATGCTTTGTGATCCATGGGTGAGGAAGCAGAAAAGGATTTATAGTAGTGGCATATGAATTGTGTATGAAAAACTGTAAAAGATTCAACTAGCATAAAAATAAGGAGTCCTGCCTTTCAATGTGGAGAAAGTGATGTGATTAAAGCATGAATATAATAAAATCTTAGGATATATTTGGGGAAAGCCAACTCATTTTGATGAGAAGGTGTGTCATAAAGAAAGGGAATAGGACCTCTTTAAGACGAAAAGGGCCTGGGTTCAAATTATGGGACACTTGTATACAATATTGAGGGGTGGGGCCTCAATTGGAAGCCATTGAATATGTTCATATAGAATAATAATATGATCATTGCTATCCACTAGGAAATACCAATCAGGTAGTGACATATTTTATGTAATGGGACTTCCACAGTGTCTAACAAACAGAAACTGATAAGAACTATTTGTCAGATATATGGATAGCAGTAGGCCATTAGGAGATTTTTGCAATTGTCCTATTGAAAAATCAACAGGACCTTAATTTGGGTAGGAAAAATGGAAATGAAATGGAAAATACAAACACAAAAGACACTAGACAAAAATCAACAGCATTTTGAAACAGGTCGTTACAAAGGGAAGGGAGAAAGAGAACTGAAGAACAAACATTTTCATCAAGCCCTGTGACTAGTCTCACTAGTAGGCTCTGTAGAGATTTTCAATTTGGGTAAAACACAGTCCACATGATGAGGATCACTGTGACACTTAGGGCAATTTTGTTCAAGTTACAAAAAGATGCAACTTCCATGACAGAGGGTTTACCAGGAGAATCTCAGATGAAATTCAGTTTTCGTTCTTTGGACATAAGAAGTAGAAAAGTTGCCCCTTCCTCCAGGTTGATGCTGCCTCGGGCAGTTTGGGGGCAAAAGTACAAAATGTAGAGTTGAGGAGGGAGCAGGGTCCTTCATACCCTAAAGTTGTTCACCATAGAGAGAGAAATATGCTAGATGACATCAAATTTACCCCCAAAATCTCAACTAAAATCTGTTTTTCTAATGTTACCATCAACTCTACACATATGTAAGAAATATTAATATTTTGAAATCCAAATTGTATCTATAAGCAACCCTGTCTATCTTACCATAGGTTACTGACCATTTTCAGAGTGTGAAAACTGTATCTGCCTATAGATTGGGTCATATAATCAACAAAATACAAATACTGAAGAAGGGTGCTTGAGATAACTGATCTGTGAATATAAATTAGGGAGAGGGAGAAAAAACAAGCAAAGATAGAATTTTTTAAAAATGTTAAAAAATTGAAACTATACTAATTTTTTCATTCCTTACTGATATTTAATATATTTCTTACCTACATCCTGAGGCTCTGTGAGCAGGCTTAGGGATTCAGTCAAAACCAATAAGAAAAAAAAAAAACCTGAAAATTTTAATTGCTTCATTTTTTTTAAAGAAATAACATTCACAAAAGAAAGTCATGTGGCTGAGGAATGCTGTTTTATATTATTCTTTCACACAATTAGTTAAAAAGTAACTTGTTTAATCTATTTATGAAATACTGTGTATTTGATTTTTATTTGATCACACAGCAGAATTTCTTGCTAACGATTAACTAGGGGGAAAAATTCCTCTGTGTTTCCCTAGAAAAATCTATTGAGTTAGAAAAAGGATCCACAAGCTAAGTATGCACAATACCTAATCAATTAGACAACCAAAAGAAAAAAAAAAAAGAAAATCTTGAAATACTGAAAATATTAAAGGAAAAAAAACTAGAATACAAAATTCACCAAAAGAAAAACAACTGTAAAGACATTAAGTTCCACTGGTAATCGAAGAAACTTACACTTTAAAATATTAAATTTTATGTGTCTCATGGAATTAGAACAATGAAAATATCTAATTCTGGAAACATATAGCAAAATAAGTGCTTAAATATTCAAAGCTTTTGGAAAATAAAGTTATCATGAGACTTGATAGTCTTAAAAATATTCACGTCATTTGAACCAATCACAAATTCTGGAAATCTATACCAAGGACATGATTCTATATATGGAAATATTTTTCAATATGTGGTCTCAGTTCTGGCTTTTGATATATAGCCTTTACTGTGTTGAGGGACATCCCTTTCTATATCTAATTTACTGAAAGTTTTTATCATGAATGGACATGGAATTTTGTCAATTTTTTTTCTGCTTTCATTGAGATGACTGTACAGGTCTAGTCCTTTATTCCATATGTGATGTATCATAGTTATTCATTTGCTTGTGTTTGACCATTTCTTCATCTCAGTGATAAAACCCATTTGATATTAGTGAATTATCCTATTAATGTTCAATTGAATTTGCTGAGGAATTTTTGAGAATTTTTTGCATGATTGGTCACCAGAGATACTAGACTATTTTCTTTTCTTGTAATGTCCTTGTCAAGCTTTGGTGTCAAAGTAATGCAAGTCTCATAAAGTAACTTTGGAAGTGTTCCCTCTTCTTTGAGGTTTTTGGAAGAGTTTGAGAATGATTGGCATTAGTTCTTTAAATGTTTGGTAGATTTCAGCTATGAAGCCATTCAATAGAATTTGCATTATGTTGCTCTTGAATGGAATGTCGTGTATATGTCTGTTAGGTTCATTTGCTCCAAGTGTAATTTTGCTGAAACTGGCAAACTGAAGACCCTACTATTACAACGTTGCAATTTATCTCTCCCTTTAGATCTGTGAATTTTTCCTTATAGATCTGTTTCCTTTAGATCTGTTAATTGTTCCAATGGGGATATATATATACATTTATAATCAGTATGTCTTCTTGATGAATTGCCCCATTATCATTAATAATGACATTCTTTGTTTACTTTTCAGGTTTTTACTTAAATCCTCTTTTGCCTGCTTTATAGTTACTTTGACACTCTTTCGGTTTCCACTTGCATGAAATATCTATTTCATCCCTTCACTTTCAGACTATGTGTATACTTAAAAGTGAGGTGAGTCTCATGGACACAGCATAGAGTTGAGTCTTTTTTAAAAACCCATTCAGTCTATATTTTTAGATGGAAGAATTTAATCTACTTACATTCAAGGTAATTATTGTAAGATAAGGATTTACTATTGCAATTTTGTTAAATTTTTTCTGGTATTTTATAGGTACTTTGTTCCTTTCTTCTTCTCTTGCTATCTTCCTCTGTGGTTTGGTGGTTTTCTATAATAATATGCTTTAAATTCTTTATTTTTATCTTTTGTGTATCTACTAAAAGTTTCTGCTTTTGTGATTATCATGAGAGTTACTTAAAATACAACTATGCATTCATTCTACCAGTAATTCATGTAGTTTTGTATGTTTTCATGATGCAAATTAGCATCTTTTTTCTTTAAGCTTGAAGAACTTTAACATTTTCTGTAAGGCTGGTCTAACTAAACAATTCCTTCAGTTTCTGTTTGTTGGAATAGGTCTTTATTTCTACCTCATTTCTGAAGAATAGCTTTTATAAGTGATTTTCATTGGTAGTTTTTTTCTCTCAGCTCTTTGCATTGTCCCATTATTTCACAGCCTATAAAATTTTTGCTGGGAAATCCACCAATAGCTGTATTGACGTTCCTTTTTATGTGATATGCTTCATTTCTCTCGACACTTTCAAAATAAATTTTTTTTTTTTGATTTACCGTAGTTTGATTATAATGTGAACTCCTCAATTTGTTGAATTTGGAGACTTCTGAGCATCCTGTTCTGGAAGGTTGTTATCTTTCCCCAGATTTAGAAAGTTTTCAGCCATTACTTCTTTAAATATACTTTGTGGCCCATTTTATCTCTTATACTTCTTAAAACTATGCAAATGTAGTTCCTTTGGTAGTATCCAATAATTTTTACAGACTTTTTTATTCCTATTCCTTTTTCCCAACCTCAGTGCCCCACTGATTTTAACTGTGACTGTGTGTGTGTATGTGTGTGTGTGTGTGTAACTGTGGCAAACTATAGCAGACTAGATATTTTTACTGCGAAGATGTGGAAAGTTTGAGGAACTTTGCTGTTCTTCAGAACAGACTTCACAGGCCCTTCTTGTTGCTCCATAAAGGGGGAAATGGGGAAGGCTACCTTCTCTCCAGGGAGATGAGGTAAACAGGTTACACTAACTTCCATCTGAAATAGGGACTGAAATTAGAGTAGCCTCGGGTTACTAATTTAAGTTTATATTTCCCTCACCTGTTAGTAATTTTAAATCACTGAAATACTATTTACAAAAACATATGCATTTTGTAAGTAATATTGTCCTAATTTCTGGAAGAGGCCGTAGCTTCTCTTTGCCAGTGTTTGGCTCTCCTGGATGTATTTCTGTAATTCTTCTTCCTGGAAATACAAGCATTATTGCATACATTTTTCTCTCTTCCTGGACCTATAACTATTTATATAAAATTGATCAATATTTTATGCTATTATGAAACCAATCTTAGAGATTTCTTAAATATTAAAGGTGATAAAATATAAATTTTAAGAATGAAAGGAAATGGACTTGGAGAGACTTAGTTTAAAACTTAGTGAATCATAAAATTGTTTGATGGCAGAACTCCATCTTTGCATAAAGGTTTACAGTTCTTTCTGTCCAAAATTCTTGTCTTTCTGAATCTGTCCAGAAATGGATAATATCTTTATTCTGTGCATCAAACAACTTTTGGTTAAAATTTTTATTCTTAAGGAAGTCATTAGTTGCTGACTATTAGTTAATAACTGTTTAATTTCTAGATTACTAGTTCATAGTTATAACTAGCTAGCTGCTAGTTAATAACTAGACTCTTTAAAAGAGTTTTTTCAGTACTGGGATTAGAATCCAGGGCCCGACTCATACTCTACCACTAATCTGTATCCACAGCCTTTTTAAATTTTAGTTTCAGACTGTGTCTTGCCCAGCTTGGCCTCTAACTTTCTAACTCTAACTTTGCCTTAGCCTCCCAAGCAGCTGGGAGGTGTGCACCACCACATCTAGCAATTTTAATGGATAATGTCAATCCATTTGCTTTCAAGTTCTTTCTGAAATTCTCAATCAACTGACCCATTTATCCTGGCATTCAAGTGGGTTTTCAGACTAGACACACTTCTCCAGTAGCTCCTGGTGTCCTGTAGCAACTCTTGGAATTACTGGGACAGCAAGCTCAGGATGTCTTCTTGAATATTCGTGAACAAAATTAAAATATATGAGGGAAGATATCATAAATCATTGGAACTAAGACAAAATGACGTCATTTCTTCCCTAATCAATAGTGTAATAGTGCCCATGGAAATTAAAAATCAGATAAGTAAATAAACCTGGACATCAAATATGATCTGAACACTGTGAATGACAATACTATGAATATAAACCATGTCCCTCAAGTTGTCCTGTAATGTGGCATTTTATTTTCTTACCCAGCTCATTTTGGCTTTTTAATAGTGGATTTTTACATTTATTCATTTTGCCTACTTTATGCTAACATTGCTTTAGGCAGTAGAGACAACACCATATAAGATAAAATGCCAGCCATCTCCTGTGTTAGAGAGAGGCAGAAACAAGCAAGCAAGAAATAGGTCATCTATCTCAGGTAGTGATACATCAATAAAGGGAAAGAAGGAAAAATGGAATAAAGGAAAGGAGGTGACTTCCACAAGTGGAGAGGATACTAATTTAGCAGGGGGCAAGAAGAGCTTCTGTGGGCAGTTGATATCAGAACAGAGACCTGGGTGAAGGAAGCCATGTGAGTGCCCGGGGGAGGATCATTTCTGCTGCTAAGATCCTTTTCAACTGAAGAAATGTTTCCATTAGGCAAACAATTAACTTTAGAGGTGTGTAGATATGTAATTTTAAAGATAACTCTTGAACTTACTAACTGTATTCTCAGATTGCAGAAATCGGTCATATTAAGCTCTTCCACCAATAAAATGTCAAAATGTGTCTCCTAATCCTGGTCTAACTTTTAATTTGCATAATTTTATTTAGCAGTGCAAACAATGTATGAATGTCTAATTTTAATGCAACAGAAGTGCAATATCTTCAGGGAATATTAGAAAGAAAATTGGGCCATTATTTTCATTATTGCATCAGAATCAGACTCTTAAATTTAAGAAAACCTTTAAGATCCTTAAATATAATGTACTAAGAGTTGCACAAATATCCCCTCTAATAGTGTCTATGGACATACACAATAAGGGAAAATGTATTAACCTGATTGCCTACTTCCCTAAAGGCAAATGGAATGAGAACATGGTCTATGAATTCTATTACAACAAACTATGGTACTGCATATGTCTCTAAATATATCTTGATATTCTTAAAGTATATAACATGTATTCAATGAATAGTAGTAAATAAACCTTCTATCTAGTATTATCTATGGAGTTATATTTTGGGGAAAATTTATTTAAATGTGCATAAACAAAAAAACACACTCTTAATCATAAGTTCCCTCTTATTACAAAAATATCCATATCTTATTTGACAGTTCAATGATGGCCTTCCTATGAGTAAACTATTATGATGAAAATGATTCTCACTCCAGAGAAATTGATATTAAATAAAATGCACTTCATAAGCAAGCCAGTTAAAAATAGATGGTGAAAGCCTCATTCTTGTAAGATAGATGCCTTTCCCTTTTGTCTAGTTACCTGCTTACATCTCTTTTGACTCAGAACATTCTAGCCAAACACCCTCACACATGAGTTTAAAAATGATAGCCATCACTCTCCACTTCAACAGCACAAGCCAGTAACAATATAATAATCTCAACTTGTGTGAACACACATTTGCAGAGCGTGTTACCTTACCAAGAAGAGGTTACTTTCCACTGAATAGAACTGGTTGAAATCTCTATCTTCTAAAAACCTGTTGTGTGTTGGTGACAGACCTTCAGATTTAGTGTCATTTTCTGCATGGATTATGCAATGATCTAGTTCAAGTGTGGGCAATTTTCAGCATTCTGCTATTTTGCTTGACAGAGCATCTTGTTGAGAACAAATTTTGACATAATTTTTTCCTGTAATGGGCAAAATGAAATATAAGTCTTCAAGTTTTGTTCTTTGAATAGGACCTCAGAGCCAGTTCTAGGGTAGAAAGAAGGAAAGAAGGGAAGGAGGGAGAGAGAGAGAGAAGCCAGGAGGAAGGAAACTACAGAGAACAAATTTTTTCACTCCATATTTACCAAGAAAAATAAGGAAAACAATTTAAAAGGCCAGGACAGAAGAAGGAGGAAAGAGAAGAGAAGTAGAAGAAAGGGAAGGAGAGAGGAAGGAGGAAGAAAGAAGACACTTTCCTTGTCTCCCATCCTAAAAAGTGCTTTCTTTACTCCTTTCCAAGTACCTATTTGTGCAATTCTTTTCCCCATAGTTGTCATCTAAACACTATTATTTTAGTAGGAAGCCTTTAAAACAAGATGAAAATGTGCTACTCAAACCAATAGCACCTAATAGTATTCAAATTCACCTCTACAACACAGTTGCAGCTGGTGTCATGGAAAGCAAATTTCCCAGTCTGTATCAGAACAATCTGCAGTGACCCACTAAGCCCACTAGAAGGCAGTGCATCCAAGTAGCCAGAAGAGGTGGAGCTTTCAGATAAATCTGTCATGGGACTGAAAATTCCAGGTGTTCTCTGCAGGGTCAGTAAGAATCCATTATTTAGCTTTTAAAATCTAACTTACATATCATATGGAAATTAATTTTTCCACATTAAAGGAAAAGAGTCTTTATGAGTTCCAATTTTTAAAAATAGTTTCTAGAAATCATCATTAAAATCAACAAATTTAGGGCTGTGGATATAGCTCCATGGTAGAATATTTGCCTAGTATGTGTGAAGCTTGAGTCCTAGCATGGGGAGTGAGGAGAAAGTTAGTTTAAAAAGTTAATGGGAAGCATAGCCCAAGGCCCAAAACCACCTTCAGGGACCACCACAGGAGCCCAACCAAGGGCAGACCCGAGACTGCTAGCCGTCAGCCACAGGAGAACCCAGAATCAGTCCTGTGGAAGTCCCGGCCTAAGTGAAGCCCAGGGCCCCACCAGTTCTGTGCGAGAGTTCCTGCCTACCAGTGGGAGCACAAAACAAGGCCCAGGACCACCTTCAGGGATTGCTGCAGGAGCCCAGCTAAGGGTACACCTGAGACTGCTAGCTGCCAGTCACAGGGGAACATTGACCCAGGGGAAGGACTGCCCTTGGGGACCCCTGTGGGAATCCTGGCCTAAGTGAGGACCCAGACAGCCCCTAGATCCATGCCAGAGTTCCTCCCAACCAGCAGGAGCAAAGGCCAGGGACCAGGACCACCTTCAGGGACCACTGAAGGAGCGCAGCCAAGGCCACTCTCACTGCCATCTTGAGTTCCCTCCACTACCGCTGCCACCATCTTTAGTGGCAATAGTGTTCATCCTGGGTCACCTGCTGGGGACTGGAAGTGATCTCCAAGGTGAGATATAGGTAATCTGTAGTGTCACTACAAGATTATAGGATAGAAACTGCAATACCTCAGACTGGCTTTGCAAGAAAGGAAGATACATAATCAACATGAAACAACAAGGGAAGAAAGTGCTTCAAATAAACCAAGATACTACAATAATAGAATCCACTGAAAACACAGTTGATGAAATGTCATAGAAAGAATTCAGAATGTATGTAAATAAAATGATCTGCGAATTAAAGGATGACTTAAGTGAGCAAATACAGGCAAAAAAATGATCACTCCAACAAAGAAATAAGAGAGCAAATAAAGGCAACCATTGATCACTCTAACAAAGAGATAATATAGCAAATACAGGTAGCAAAATATTACTTTAAGAAAGAGCCAGAGATTGTGAAATAAAAACAATCAGAAATTCTTGAAATGAAGGAAACAATAAACCAAATTTTAAAAAAACTCAATAGAAAGAATTACTAGCAGACTAGATCACTTGGAAGACAGAACCTCAGACAATGAAGACAAAATATACAATCTTGAAAATAAGGTTGACCTTACAGTGAAGATGGTAAGAAATCGTGAACAGAACATAAAAGAATTATAGGATAGCATCAAAAGGCCAAATCTAAGATTTATCAGGATAGAAGAAAGCACAGAATTTCAAACCAAAGGAATGCACAACCTCTTCAATGAAATAATATCAGAAAATTTCCCAAACATGAAAAATGAATTGGAAAATCAAATACAAGAGGCTTATAGGACACCAAATGTACAAAACTACACAGATCTACACCAAGGCACATTATAGTGAAAATGCCCAGCATAGAGAATAAGGATAGAATTTTAAAGACCACAAGAAAGAAGAATCAGATTACATATAAGTAGAGCCCAATTTGGATCTCAGCAGATTTTTCAACCCAGACCCTAAAAGCCAGGAGATCATGGAACAACATATACCAAGCTCTGAAAGAAAATGAATACCAACCAAGAATCTTAAGCAAAATTAAGCTTCAGAATTGATGATGAAATAAAAACTTCCATGATAAACAAAAGTTAAAAGAATTTACAGCAAGAAAGTCTGCACTACACAGCATTCTCAACAAAATACTCCATGAGGAGGAAACAATAACCAACAATGAAAATATACAAAAAGAGGAACTACATTAAAAAAAAAAAAAAAAAAAAAAAAAAAAAAAAAAAAAAAAAAAAAACAAAAAAAAAAAAAAAAAAAAAAAAAAAAAAAAAAAAAAAAAAAAAAAAAAAAAAAAAAAAAAAAAAAAGGCCAATCAAAGAGAAACCAAGTCCAGGTAAAAACCAAAATAAAAATGACTGGGATTACAAATCATATTTCAGTAATAACCCTGAATGTGAATGGCCTAAACTCATCAATTAAAAGACATAGACTGACAGACTGGATTAAAAAAAAAAAAAACACCCAACAATATGCTGCCTTCAAAAGACTCATCTCACATGAAAGACATCCACAGACTGAAAGTGAAAGGGTGGGAAAAAACATATCACTCACATGGGCTACGTAAATAAGCAGAGTTTTCATCCTCATATCAGATAAAGTGGACTTCAAACCAAAGTTAGTGAAAAGAGAGAAAGAAGGACATTTCATGCTTCTTAAGGGAATCATAAATCAGCAAGACATAACCATGATAAATATCTATGCTGCAAACAATGGGGCACCTACATATATCAAACAAATCCTTCTCAACTATAAGAAACAAATAGACCACAAAACAATAATACTTGGTGACTTTAACACAGCTCTCACCACCAGATAAATCTTCCAAACAAAAACTAAACAAAGAAACCATAGAATTCAATAAACAATTGATAATTTGGACTTAACAGACATATACAAAGTATTCCATCCATCAACAATGAGCGAATACATTTTTTTCTCAGTGGCACATGAATCCTTCGCCAATATAGATCATATGTTATGTCACAAAGCAAGTCTTAGCAAATACAAAAAAATAGAAATACTACCCTGCATCCTATCTGACCACAATGGAATAAAATTATAAATTAATGACAGATTAAAAAATAGAAACTACTCCAACACCTGGAAACTAATTAATACATTATTTAATGATTCATGGATAACAGAAGACATTAGAGAAGAGATAAAAAAAATTCTTAGAGGTAAATGAAAACTCCAGTACAACATATCAAAATCTCTGGGACATCATAAAGGCAGTGCTAAGGGGAAAGTTCATTGCATTAAGCTCATTTATTAAGAAGAAAAAAATCAACAAATAAGTGACTTGACTCTACATCTCAAAGCCCTAGAAAAAGAAGAACAAACCAACACCAAAAGAAGTAGAAGACAGAAAATAATTAAAATCAGGGCTGAAATCTACAAAATTGAAACAAAAGAAACAATTCAAAAAATTGACAAAATGAAAAGCTGGTTCTTTGACAAAATAAACAAAATTGACAAACCCTGGGGCTGGGGTTATGGCTCAGTGATAGAGTGCTTGCCTTGCATGCATGAGGCACTGGTTTGATCCTCAGTAAAACATACAAAATACATAAATAAATAAAGGTTTAAAAAAATCTTGTTAAAAAAAATTGACAAACCCTTAGCCACCCTAATGAAAATAAGGAGATAGAAAACCCAAATTACTAAAATTAATGATAAAAAAGGAAATATCATGACTGACACTACTAAAATACAGAGGATAATCAGAAACTATTTTGAAAATCTATACTCCAGTAAAATAGAAAACCCTGAAGGCACCAACAAATTTCTAGAGGCATATGACCTACCCAAAATGAACCAGGAGGTCATACACAACTTAAACAGATCAATTTAAAGCAAGGAAATAAAAGATGCCAGCAAGAGCCTGCCAACCAAGAAAAGCCCAGGACTAGATGGATTCTCAGCCAAGTTCTACAAGACCTACAAAGAAGAATTAATACCAATACTCCTCAAATTATTTCATGAAATAGAAAAGGAGGGAACCCTTCCAAACTCATTCTATGAGGCAAATATCACCCTGATACCAAAACCAGACAGAGACACATCAAAGAAAGAAACTTTCAGCCAATATCCCCAATGAACATAGATGCAAAAATTCTCAATAAAATTCTGGCAAATCGCATACAAAAATATATCAGAAAAATAGTGCACTATGATCAAGTGGAGTTCATTCCAGGGATGCAAATTTGTTTCAGCATATGGAAATCAATGTAATCCACCACATCAATAGACTTAAAGATAAGAATCATATGATATTATCAATTGATGAAGAGAAAGCATTTGACAAAATGCAGCACGCTTTTATGTTCAAAACAATAGAAAAACTAGGGACAGTAGGAAGATACCCCAACTTTGTAAAAGCTATTTATGCTAAACTCAAGGCCAACATCATCCTAAATGGAGAAAAATTGAAACCATTCCCTCTAAAAATGGGAACAAAACAAAGATGCCCTCCTTCACCACTGCTATTCAACATAGTCCTTGAAACACTAGCCAGAGCAATTAGACAAAAGAAATTAAAGGGATATGAATAGGAAAAGAAGAAATCAAACTATCATTATTTGTCAACAACATGATTCCATACTTAGAGGATCCAAAAAATTCTACTACTTTTAGAATTAATAAATGAATTCAGCAAAGTAGCAGGATATAAAATCAATACCCATACATCAATTGCATTTCTATACATCAGTGATAAACCCTCTGAAAGAGAAATAAGGAAAACTATCCCATTCACAATAGCCTCAAAAAAAATATTTGGGAATCAATTTAACAAAATAGGTGAAAGACCTTTACAATGAAAATTACAGGACACTAAAGAAAGAAATTGTACAATACCTTAGAAGATGGAAAAATCGCCCATGCTCTTGGATAGGCAGAATCAATATTGTCAAAATGGCCATACTACCCAAAGTGCTATACAGATTTAATGTGATCTCAATTAAAATCCAAATGTCATTCTTTATAGAAATAGAAAAGGCAATCATGAAATTCATTTGGAGGAATAAGAGACCCAGAACAGCCAAAGCAATTCTTAGCAAGAAGAATGAAGCAGGAGACATCACAATACCAGATCCTAAACTATACTACAAAGCTATAGTAACAAAAATGGTATAGTACTGGCACCAAAATAGACATATAGCCAATAGTACAGAATAGAGGAAACAGAGACAAACCCACTTAAATATAGTTATCTTATATTAGACAAGGTGCCAAACACATATATTGGAGGAAAGATAGTCTCTTAAACAAATGGTGCTGGGAAAACTGGAAATGCATATGCAGCAAAAGGAAATTAAACCCCTATCTCTCACCATGTACAAAATACATCTCAAACTAGATCAAGGGCCTGGGAATTATACTAGAGATCCTACACCTAATAGAAGAAAAAGTAGGCCCAAATCTTCATCATGTTGGATTAGGACCTTACTTCCCTTACAAGACTCCTATAGCACAAGAATGCAAAGCAAGAACTAATAAATGGGATGGATTCAAACTATTCTTCTCAACAAAGGAAACAATCAATGAAGTGAACAGAGAGCCTACATTCTGGGAACAAATCTTTGCCACACGCACATCTGATAGAGCACTAATCTCCAGGATATATAAAGAACTCAAAAAACTTAACACCAAAAAACAAACAACCCAATCAATAAATGGGCTAAGGAGCTGAACAGACACTTCTCAGAAGAAGATATGCAATTGATCAACAGACATATGAAAAAATGTTCAACATCTCTAGCAATTAGAGAAATGCAAATCAAAACTACTCTAAGATTTCATCTCACACCAGTCGGAATGGCAATTATCAAGAATACAAACAACAATAAGTGTTGGAGAGGTTGTGGGGGGAAAGGCACGCTCAAACATTGCTGGTGGAACTGCAAATTGGTACAACAAATCTGAAAAGCAGTATGGAGAATCCTTAGAAAACTTGGAATGGAACCACCATTTGACCCAGCTATCTTACTCCTTGGTCTATACCCAAAGGACTTAAAAAAGAGCATGTTATAGTGACGCAGCCACTTCAATGTTAATGGCAGCTCAATTCGCAATAGCTAAACTGTGGAAGCAACCTAGATGCCCTTCAATAGATGAATGCATAAAGAAACTGTGGTATATATACACAGTGGAATATTACTCAGCAATAAAAGAGAATAAAATTAATGGCATTTGCAGGTAAATGGATGGAGTTGGAGAATATCATGCTAAGTGAAGTAAACCAATCCCAAAAAACCAAAGGCCAAATGTTCTCTCTGATAAGTGGATGCTGATCTATAATGAGGGAGAGGACATAGGAAGAATGGAGGAACTTTGGTCAAAGGGGAGGGAGAAGGGAGGGGCCATGGGGACAGTAAAGATGGTGGAATGAGATGGACATCATAGCTCTAGCTTCATGTATGACTGCATATATGATGTGATTCTACATCACGTACAACCAGAGAAATGAAAAGTTGTGCTCCGTCTGTGTACAATGAATCAAAACACATTCTGCTATCATGTATACCTAAGTAGAAGAAAGAAAGAAAGAAAGAAAAAGAGAGAGAGAGAGAGAGAGAGAGAAAGAAAGAAAGAGAGAGAGAGAGAGGGAGGGAGGGAGGGAGGACAACATTGCCACTTAAATACCAAGAAAGCTGAACTCAAAAAAAAAAGAAAGAAAGAAAGAAATAGTTCTTGTTGATGTTCCTAGTCTGTGTGTAAACTCCTCTAGATGAGAAGGTCAATGAGGCGGCAAGGTCTCCTGTTCATCCTCCCTGACTCCTCACTCCAGGACTCTGCTGTGCTCCAGGAATGTCACTCTGAGGCCTCCCCTGCACCTGGGCTGCTTGCAGACTTCCAAGACTAGCTGCCATGGAGTGGCTGAAATGAGCATTTACTCTGCATGGTCAGCCGGCTAGAATCCAGGCTCTAGCCTGGTTTTCAGGTCAGTTGAGCATCTGAGATAGTGATTTTAAGCCTCCTCTGAGAGGTGGGTGTTTCACAGGGGAGCAGAGAGAAAGAAAATTGGAAGCAGATCTCTTGTACAATATCTAGGAGGTCTAGGGTTGAACCAAACAGCCACATTGCTTTGATCATCACTGACTATGGCATACAACTGGAATCTGGTGCCAGGGTTTTGAGTTTTGTTTAATTCTCTTAGAGCCCTTTATTCACACCTCTCTTAGGTGTGACTAGCTTGGTTGAACTCAGGGGCACTCAACCACGGAGCCACGTTTCCAGCCCTATTTTGTATTTTATTTAGAGACATGGTTTCACTGAGTTGCTTAGCACCTTGCTTTTGCTGATGTTGGCTTTGAACTTGCAATCATCCTGACTCAGCCTCCCAAGCCACTAGGATTGCTTGTGTTCTTTTTGTTGTATTCAGTCATTCGTCATACTATAATAGTATTCCTTCCATATTCCAGGCATTGTTCTATAAAGAGAACAGTAAACAAAAGATTGTGGTCCAAATAGCAACACTGCTTTGATCACCACTGACTGTGGCATACACAAAGAATCTGTTGGTAGGGGTTTGTGTTTTGTTTAATTATTCTAGAGCCATTTATTCACACCTCTCTTAGGTGTGACTAGCTTTTGGCCTTGGAAGCAATTCCTTGTGTTCTTTTAGTTGTATTCAATCATTCAACATACTATCCTGGAATGCCTTCCACATGCCAGGCATTGTCCCATAAAGAGAATAGTAAACAAAAAACAGTCCCTGACTTCAAGTAAGTCACTGTCTTATCTCTTCTATCAGATTAGAAACTCTGAGAGGCCAACTTATGCCTTCCTAACAAGTGTCCCTCACTGTGTGTCTAGACCATAGGAAGTACTCAATATGCATCAGTCAAAAGAAGAAATAAATGGAAGAAAAAACAAATATATTAAAGAGCTTGCCTTTCAAGACCTTATATGGAGGTTATATCTTCTTTAAACATAAGAAATGGATCAGTCCTGGTCTCACAAAATGGGGCACCACTGAAGTGAAAGCCAGGATCAGCAAAGATGGTTTAAGCTTTATTAGCAAGAAGTGGGTAACTTCACTTGGTTGCCTAATTACCATACCCTATGACAAGCCAGAAAGACTCCTCTCTTTAAGAATCAGACCAAAAAACCAAAAAGAAGAAGAAGAAAGGAAGGAAGAGAAATACATCTTTTTAGGGAACAAGACTTCTCATCCATCCTGCGGACACTCCAGCTCATTTCCTCTGCAATACCCCTCATGTACGTGGGCCACATCCAAGACCAGCTTCTGAATTTCAGTAAAATTCACTGTAGCAAACTTTTGACTCAGTTTAGTAACAGTTCTAGGGGAAGAAGAAAAGATTTAAAAATCAATTTGGGTTAGCTATCAAAATGATGTAATATTCAGAGAGTATCAGCACAGTTAAAACTAAAAAGAAGAACAGAAATATGTTGTTGTTTCAAAAGAAAATGAAGCATGTCTTATTTTTTGTCAAGTCCTTCTCAGTCTTTCAAGGCAGTAGCTCTGAACATGGCAACCTGGTTCCAAAAATTATTTGAAATAAATCACTTTATCTAAAACCTTTCTTGGAAATTGACATGAATTTTTATCTTTTTGCTGCTCATCCCTGATGGCAAGCATCTGGGATCATTGCAGTGAGTGAATGGAAATATTGAAAATATTAAATTGTCCAGAGACCCCAGGCTTCATTCTCCCCTTGGGCTCTCTCCTGCTTTGGGAATGATTGCAACAAATATGTTAAAGTGTTTGATTTTTTTTTGACCTGAGACCAAAGTAGGGGTTGCATAAGGATGGGGACATAGGATGGTAGGACTGCAAAGCAGGAAGAGAAGGGACTTTTTTTTCAACTTGAGCAAGCATCAGACTTAAAATGAAACTCTGAAGCATTATTAAGAAGAAGCTGTGAAATAGAACACACAGTGAAGTATATGGAAAATGACAACCCCCAGGACAGGGAAATGAAAGCTCCCCAAAACTGTCTGACACAGGGGAAAAGGTGGAGGAAGGCAATCATTAATCCTCTCCCAGTAAATCCTTTTCCAGTAACAATGAGTGCCGAGGTTAAAAAGCAAACTTTCATTTCATCCCAGGTTCATGCCCAGCATCTCCACCAAAAGCAAACATCCATCGCTTCCCAACAATGTGTCCTGAACTGAAGGCAGGAGGCAGATACTGAAACTCTGGGCACTGGACTTTTATACTTTCCCATTGCTAATGAGTCCTAGAAGAAAAGCAAATAGTGAAGCTCTGGGAAACAATGAATCCCAGAGAAAGGAGATAAGTAGTGAACACCAACTTCTGAGTTTATCCCAATGACAATGAGTGGAGGGATTTTTACAACTTCTTCACTGACTGTCCAAACCAACACATGCTGCTTCCTTCTCCAATAATTAAACCACCCTCATTGTAAACTGTAAAATTCAAGTGATGTCTGTAACCTGTGGCCATTTTTCTGCCCAGAAAATGAACCCCTCCAGTGACTCATTGATTGACTCCACTGCAGAATAAAGGAAAGCTTGATGACCCCTTTGAGGTCTACTTCCATTCCTATTATTTATGATTTCATTATGGTGCTAAAACCATGTTATTTATTTTTGCTTATACACAGTATGAACCTTAGTCTATAAAAATAAAAAAATACAAACTAATATGACTATAAATGACTAAGTATGTAAACTCCTAGACAAAAGTGTGGTATAAGTAATTATCTCCAGGAATAGGGAATAGGCCCAGTATTGGGTATAACATCTCACTTAATTACAAGAAACTTGTAAAAACTCTTGTACTTCATCAATTCAATACACTTTAATCACTCATTCTATACTATACTGCAGATTACCCAAGTCCCTCTTCCAATATTTCTTCAAACTCCTTACAGATTTCATATATTGTCATCCTATAACGTCTGAAATTTCTCCAAGAATGCTTTTAAAATTTAATTAGCCACCTTTAAAATCATATCCATCTCTTTTGCCCCTAACTAGTTCTCAGAGTCCCTGTAGTGAGGAGGGGCCAGGCTGTACACATCCTACCTCAGCCACGGTTGTCGTTCTTTCATAATGTTAAAATGCTATTTTGAAAGTTTATAATCCATAACTCAGAAGAGAATAAATATGTCTTTTCATGAAGTAGTCTGTAAGGAACTAGAAGTCCTCTGCTGAAGTGGGGTGAGAGAGAAAATGGAAGACTTTCACAAAACCACATTATTTTCAGGACTGAAACACACTTTTGGAAAATAACAGTCCTAGACCATAATATTAAATTTTTAAAACTTTTTTATTAATTGTGGCTTAGAGCAAGGTCAAATGTTTGAAGAAAGTTGAGTTTCTTAGAGTGTTGATTTCACACCAACAAAAAAGACGAACAGATGAATAAAGTCTTAGTCTCTTTCTGCTTTTCTCTGGGCAGGCTGGAAAACAAAAGGAGAAAATAGAAGTGCTATTTGTAAGATGTCATATATTTTTCCAATCTGTTACAACTAATGCTAAATTGCTTCAATTGTCTTTCTGCAATTTCCACCAGCCGAAACAATTTAAACCTGTCAGTGGCTTAGCTGGATTCCTCTTCCATTGCGCAAGTGTGGAGGACACACCAAAAGATTGTGAGTCCCCTCTTCACCACTGGTTTCCTCAGACTCAAGTCAGAGGCCATTACACCACTCCACAGGGTTATTTAGCACATCTATTACCTCAGTTACACCTAAACAAAAAAGTATCTGCTCAAATTTGGAACTCTAGGAAGAAATTTTTTCCACTAGGACCCAAACACATCACATTTGGGAATGATCACATTTTTGGAGATACAAAATTGCTGTTCTTTGCAACTTGGTTTCAGCAATGCTTTGTTCAGTGCTAATCTGTTTTTTGTTTTTTTTTTAATTTCTCTCCAAAATATTACCAAAAACATGCTCCAACATGTTTATGCTCAAATATTTATGTTTTAAAGTGGGCCTTTTGTCACAAGAAGAGAAATTCTAATAAGCTTAACATGTTGATACACTGGAAATTTAGTAGCACATTATTCATTCTACAGTGCAAGTTCATATAGGGTAAATCCCTTACTAAATTATTAGATTGAACCATGTGAAACCATTGATATTTGTTGATATTTTTAACCTGCAAACTGTTCTTTTATATGGTTCTAACACCTAGAGTCTCTGCTGATGAGACGTCACTGAGATACTGCACTCAGGTCACATATGTCAGAAGAGGACAATGGTTAACTCTTAACTCTCGCTGGAATTTCGAAGTTCTACTCCAACTCTTGCTACTTTGTTTGCCCCTTAGGTTGATAAATTAGGTACCCTGTGCCTTTATGTGTCCATTTATTCATCTACAAAATGGGACTAATTAGAGTACCCAATTCAGGTATTATTTTAAGAACTATATAAGTTAATTTATAGAAAGACCTAAGAGTAGTGGTTGGTGCTTGTCTATGTGGCTCTTGACAAATGTTCAGTTGTCATTTTTGCTTTTTTAATAATGATGATTATAATTTTTTAAAAAATCTAAAGTATAGTTACCTGACATGCTTGTGATTATGATGTTTTTATGCTAAGGCAGCTTGACTTTCAGCAACAACTTTTGGGCCCTGAATACAAAGAAATGACAGATGTTGGGAAAATATTAGCATTACCATTAGAATACAAAAAACAGCAGGTTATACAAAAAAATAGGTGATTATGAAGTGATTGTCCATGCATCACCCCTCCAATTCCCATTTACTACCAGGATCTCTACAAAGAAGCTCACTAACAATAATCCTCCCCAAGAAAATAAAAATATATATATATATATTGTCAGGCCACAGGGGTGACTAAGGGATTAAATGATTTAGATGTTTAAATGTCCACTCCCACACCTGCTAACTTGTAAACTTCAATCAAAAGAGAAACCAGCACTTTTCAGGAAAATGTTTGAATAAATTAATGCTTTGCTTTACTGACCAAAACATTTCAGGCCTTATAAATATTTCTATCTATTCACAACCATCACGAATTTGGAGCAGAAAAGACATTACAAAAATTGAATAGTATGCCACACCGCAGCAGGAGATAAAACCAAGAGTTACTTAACTCATTTCGTAAGACAATTGGACATAGACGGCTCCACACATGGTTCAAAACATAAATCCCTAACCCTGACCTGACCAAATGTACAAAAATGGAAATTGGGTATGTTAACATGAAAGCAGCTCCCGCACCTCAACAGAGAAGCAGGACTCCTTGTCGGCAGCTTTGCAGCACTCTTTTAGAAAAGCTCCAAATTTCTCCATCACAGTTTTCAGTTGATCCATTGTTGCCGTGGGCTTGTGTTTCACGAGCTCTGCAAGTGCTCTGCATTAGAACAGAAAATGAAAGAACAGCAAGAAAAAGTTTGTGACATAAAGAAAAATTAAGAAGGTAAGAATGGCACTTAAGATTATAAATTTGGGGGGCACCATGGTGCACACCTGTAATCCCAGCAGCTCGGGAGGCTGAGGCAGGAGGATCACAAGATCAAAGCCAGCCTCAGCCACTTAGGGAGGCACCTAGCAACTCAGCAAGACCTTGTCTCTAAATAAGATATAAAAAAGCTAGGAATGTGGCTCAGTGGTTAAGCACCATGAATTCAATCCTCAGTACGAAAAATAAATCTTGGAGTCAGCCAGCTGTGGGTTTGAAGCCAGGCATGCCATTTTAACCTCGTGTGAGATTAAGAATATCCACTTCACTATGGTTTGTGGGTGGATCAAATAAGATAATCAGTGCAAATCACTCAGTGTTTTACATAGTTTCATCAGATTTCCAGAAAGCCTATGTGATAGCATTTAGATATTGTTCAGAGTTCAGACATTATGCCACATTGACTTTCATAGATATCAAATGGTTTAAAATGACCTCTACATTTTTAATGACCTTGAGCTTCATTTGTCTGCACTACGAATCTTTACAGTTCATCTTTAAAATTTGCCTTATTCAAAGTTAATTATGGGGGAGGGGTTACAGGAGTTAAGACTGTCCAAACAAGTGGGAGGTGGTGGTCTTCTGTCATTGACATCTGAAAAGATAACAGTAACAGAGAGTGTGTTGTGTGGTAGTAATATGTTTTGTAGTCTTATTTTTAAGGCTGGACCATGATTAACACCACCAGAGATGACAGAAACTTTCTGCTGCCAAAGTTCATGCTATTTAAACCCTTTGTGACAGCATTGAGGAGTTAAGCCTCAAAACTCACATTTCTAGATGTTTTCTATTCATTTGTCATTCTCAAAAGTCACATTGCAGGGTTTTTTCTCACCTGTGGGGTCACTCTAGAACAAACTTAAAGTACCATTCACGCCTGGAAATAAATCCCCCTGTGATTTCTACAACTAATTTCCTCCGGGCACAAATTTATCAGTTAAATGTTCAGCCTTTTCTACTGGATCTTCTACTTATGATCTTACACTATTGTGATTTTCATCCACAATATCACTATGAATGGTTTGCAGGTAAGAGTCTAATGTAGCTTTTGCCCTCTAAGAGAAAAAAGCCGTTCATTTCATTCTTTACAATTTTGTCAACTTCATAGGCTAATAATTAAGTACTTTCGTTTAAGGAATATAATCATTACCCAAGACAGTTTGCTCCTTTCAATTAACAGTTCTCACTATCAAGACTACAAACGTGATAATGAAATACTGCTCACGTTTGTTTCTTGATTTGTTGCTCAGTCTCTGGAAGTGTGCATATATCTGCGTGGAAGGTGAATGTTTCAGCATGAAATTCTTTGGGAACATATGTGTCATCAACTTGCAGAGCAGAAAAGCATGCCCGCTTGTTCACGAAGGACTCAGAGCAGCATTTGGTGACTCTCTCACTCACTGGATTCTTCTCATGCATCACACACACTGAATTCAGGATTGCAGTCAGCTGAGAACAGGAAGGAGAGCAGACATTCAAAAGAGGCAAAATTGAGGGTTTCCATGAACACTAATTTTACCATGCACCCAAAGAAGTGACATATTAAACTAGTAACAATGAATCCAAGTTTGATTGAAGCAGGAAATGGTTACCTTTGGAACTAAACTTAAGGGACTCTTCAACGTTGTCTCTCTTACAAGTAAGTCTAGATGTCTCAATACTTTTTTATAACTTGAGAAAATAAGTCATCAAAATAATTGGAGGTGATATATCCTGACATATGTGTTGGAATGGGGAAGAAGTAGTCTTACACTGGCACATGAAACAGAGACCCCAAAGAAAGTATAAATTTAGGAAATGCCAGAACAATGAAAACTCATGGATCCTTTCTAAAAACAAGTTATAACTTTGAGATCTTATCTAAATTCTAACTTTGGTAGTTGGGATAATATAAGAGACCAAGTTCTCACTGGCAATACCATGCACACACACAAGTACACAGATACATCCGTGTTAGTCATGTACGCATGTTAGTTCACTCCTGCCTCTGAAAGTTAGCTTTGTCAACTTTGTAAGATGAAAAGTCAGCATTAAATTTATTATATTTTAAAAGACTCACATAGTCCTCAATACAGGGAATTCTGTGTAACTCAGAAAGCTTACAGCATTTGGTGGCCACTTTTCCTAAGTTTCTTGAAGCCTCCACAAGAGTTGGAGTTGACACCTGGGGTGCTTTCTGAGTGTAACGAATTATAAGTCTGATGAAAAAAAAAATTCATATGTTCTTAGCCAAACAAGAAACCATCTTTTTCTAATATAGTAGATCAAGCAGAGAAAATTCAGCCAAAATCAACAAATATGTTCTAATTTGACATCATGGAATTATGTTTGTCTAAGTCAAGTGCAATGGTGCAGGCCTCTAATCCCAGTGACTCAGGAGGTAAGAGGATTACAATTTTGAGGCCAGCCTCAGCAATTTTGTGAGGGCCTAAGCAACATAGCAAGATTCTGCCTCAAAATAAAAAAAAAAATATTTAAAGTAGTATGGTTGTACCTCAGTTGTAAAGCCCCCCTGGGTTCAATCCCCAGTACTCGCCACCAAAAAATTGTCTTCATCTTCAGGGTGATGGCTTAGAGTCCAAAAAAGATCTTGTCCTGATCAGTTGTTAAACATGGCTTTGAATACCACCTGCACCATATAATCTTAGGAAAGTTAGCTACCTTACCATAGTCATTAATATATTTACTATATTAATATATTTAATATTTAATATATTTAATATATTTAGTCATTAATATATTTACTATTTCATCATTTTTTATTAAATTCTATTGAGAGTGTAATATAAATCAGTACTATAATGAACTTGAAAGATGTGGGTCAAGAATGGGAGGAAATATACCTGCCTCAACAGGAATGGAGCAAGGATTAAATTAAAAGTGATAATAAAGGCAATTAACCAGGCATGTTATCCAGCATGTAATATCACTTATAAAGAATCCCAATGACCATGCAAAGTCAATGTATGACTGTAATCTACTTAATGTAAGAAACTACGTACTATTCCCTGTTGTTATCCCTGAGCTATAGTTGAAAGAGTGCTAACTATGTATATAAACTGCCCCATAAATTCCTACTGAACCCTGTGTCCCTTCTCCTTTCTTACCTTTTCCTCCATACAAAAGCTCCTACCTATTAAATTGGGACCTTACTTCAGCATCTGTTTGTCTCTATCTCTTCTAGGGAGGGAAATTCTACAGGAAAACAAGGTCATATGCATCAAAGTCTAATATATATTCTGAACATCCACTCTTTCCACAAATGGATCAATAGGAATGCAATTTACATATTATCTAAGTCCATTTTGTCATATTTTGTGTTCAGCTTTTATATTACTTCTTGAACTAGTGCTATTCAAGGCCTACTACTTCCTAATCTATAAAATGCTGCTAGGGTTTATTTATTCACAACTATCCCTCAAGGAACATCCCCAGTTGATAAGCCAACATTTGTCACTAAACTTCCCAGCCTAACATACTCCCAGTCTCAACAGACCATTTTTATAAAACTGTCACAAATAGAAGCCTCTTCATCTCCTTTACTATATTTTCTCTACTCTCTAGACTTTCTTGATGAAGAAAGTTTAAAAATATATGTGTAGGGGATAGGATTGTGGCTCAGCGGCAGAGCACTTGCCTCGCACATGCAAGGTGCTGGGTTTGATCCTCAGCACCACATAAAAACAATAAATAAACAAAACAAAGATATTGTGTCCATCTGTAACTAAAAATTTTTTAAATATATGTGTATTTTTGGTATTAAAGTCATATGCTAGGTGTCCTATATAGGAAGTATGAAATCATTAAAAATTGGCCAATGAAAAAAGTCAGCTAAAAAACAAAAATACTTACAAATTTTGGAATTTATATTCTCCAAGCTGTTCATAGAGATCACAGTTCTGCTTGACCAAATTCTCAGGTTCAGTCACAAGAGGCTGAAACTCCTCAAACTGAAACATAAAAAAACGGCATTTACAGTATCCTTCTGAGGACCAGATGCAGGTCACTTTTTACCCCTTCCTTCTTTTTTACCCCTGCCCAAAGCCACATGAGTGGATGATCAGGGCCAAATCTGTCACATTACATTCAAATTGTTTCTCTTATTCAGCAAGACTATGCAATGCAAGTAATTAAGAATCTTCAGTCTCTGGAGTTCAGTGGCTAGCTTCTGAGCCAGGCCACCCGACTCATTTTCTAGTGATACAGCTTCACTTACCATTTCTGAGATTCAGAATCCTCATCTTCACAAGAGAGGTAAAAATAGTGCTCACTACCCAGAATTGCTCTGGGAACCAACTAAGCTGATGCAACTAAAATAGCACCTAGTACAGAGTAAAGGGTCAATAAATGATGGTCCTGAGTATTATTATTATTATTATTAGACTATCTCTCCAGTTGGATACTCAGCTCTCTGAGGAATTTTGCCCTCAGCATCACTTGCATTAAGGTGCTTGGCATACAGCAGCTTCTCGGGAGAGGAAAAAATTTCTCTGATTCTATAGTAGTTTGGAAACTATTACTACATACTAGTAGGAACACTAAAATCCTCTAGAATGGATGTCTTCTAACTTATTGTCTTATAAAACTTTTTCTAAACTTTCTCAAAAACTTTTAAAAATATTCTAAAGAAATAAGTTTCATAACCTCTCTTAAGATATTCACTCCAGTACTTGATAAATATTGGGTCAGGTTAACTTTATTTATATCTAAGTTAAATTTCTTCTAATTGACATTTAAATTTACCTGATCTTATTTTGTGCTCAGGATAGGGAAAACATAGAAATTATGACCAAGATTTTGTGAAATTAGAGATTACTGTCTTCATATCTTGTCTAGACCAAACTGTTCTAAAATTTATTAAACATTCTATTTAAGGCTATTTTTCCTAAAACGTTCTAGAGCACAGAATTGAATCCATCTCAAGAAAATATCTGAATTGTGCTATATGTCACGTCAGCCTTGCACTGTTTCTCTTCCTCATATTGGAATCAGCCAAGAGCTCTGCTCTTCCCTTCCTGCAGGACACCTACCACGCTGCCGTAGCACGCGGGAGGGTCAGCTTCCGCACAGCACTTCTCCAGCTTGGCTTCATAGACCTTGGCGATTCTCAGCAGCAGAAGAGAACCATACTCAGGATGCCTTCTTGAATATTCATACAAAAACCTAAGTAAGGGCAACAGATTTAGCTGAACCAATGAGCAAGAAAATGTACAGAACTCACTTTGAGAGTAACTCACATTCCCAAGGTCTGAATTCGACTAAACCCCATGCAGGGAAGCTTAGTGGCAAAGGACTTGGGGTCCTTCCTGGGCTCAATTTCTGGTTCTGCCACTTATTTTACTCTATTACATTAGGAACTTATTAAAACTAAAGAGACTTGGTTTTCTCCTCTGCAGAATGGGAATGATAACAATAATATTCATCCCATAAGCTGGGTTATGAGAAATACATGACATGATCTGTGCAAAACATACACTGCTTGGCCCATTTAAATATTTCATGAATTGTCCCTGTTATTTTTATGTATGTGTATTTGATTTTGATTACATCTCAAAAGTATTCCACTAGACAGGGATATATTCTTAATTCTTTTTCCTCTTCATGTGACAAAAATCTTATACAACACATTATTTTATTAAATAATTATTTAGCACAAAAAGTTATTGTAATTTAATAAAATGTAAAACTGGTCATCATTCTTATTGATCATATATAATCATTCGTTTTTTAACTGCCTTGTCATACAATTGAGCTTTTGGTCTTTTCATCCAAATATGAAGCACCTACTGTCAAATTCTACACTTTTTCTACAAATCTTTGCTGCCAGCACACAAGTGGATAACAATAGATGTGTAGATAGATGATTGATAGGCAATATACGTTCACATATATTTTAGATGTTTAAAAAGTACCCATTTAATAATGATTGAATAAATGAATATTATATACATAATTTGTATACATACAAATATTTTTAGAGATATTTCCAGAGATGTCCCTAGAAGTAAGGAACATTGAACTTTGACCATGAATATAGACAGAATGACAATGTTTGAAATTGATCACATTTTTTAACCTTTAAAAAGTAGGAGACAAAGCTGGGCACGGTAGAGCAAGCCTGTAATCCTAGCACTTAGGGAGGCTGAGACAGGAGAATCGCGAGTTCAAAGCCAGCCTCAGCAATGGCGAGGCGCTAAGCAACTCAGTGAGACGTTGTCTCTACATAAAACACAAAATAGGGCTAGGGGTGTGGCTCAGTAGTCGAGTGCCCCTGAGTTCAATCCCCAGTACCAAAACACCAAAACCAAAAACAAAACAACAACAACAACCAAAAAAGCTAGGAGACAAAGGGTAGAAGAAGCATCCTGGGCAACATGGAAACTGTAGTAACTCCAAAGGAAAGCCTAGCATATCTTCCTAAATCATGATCTTCCTAAATCAAGAGCTATGAAAGGGTAATTCCCCATCTAACTTACATGCCCAAGAAGATATCTTTTTCCTCAGCGTAGTTTTTGCAAATATCTTTATCCTCAGCGTAATCAGCTGTTAGGGCAGGCAAGTCAGCAGGCTTGTCATCCTCCAGCTCACGGAGGCAGTGGTCTTTTTCCAACATGGGCTTATCACAACATTCCACCACTTTCTTGGAGATTGTATCTTGATTATTACAAATGTACTTGGAAAGGGTTATCTGTGAGGAGGTCAGCAATTGTTCAACAAGAGTTGGCATTGCTACACTTTCTCTCCAGACCTTTGTGATGTGGCAGAACACATTCACTGTATTTCAAGGCCATTCATTCACAACCAATGTGCCTTCTATAAACACTATATCCTCAGCCAGTGTATCTGAGCCTGGAGCCTCACAACCACTAAAACATACCTACTTGATCAAAAGAGACTAGTTGGGAACCAGTTATCATTTATTTGTTTATTATAATTAATCAATCTCAGACATCTATTAATTTTATATTTCCACTGTTGAGGCATTTAAAGTTGTTAAATTAATGCTACTTTTTCAAATATTGCCCTCAAAATAAATGCAGGCATTTTGAAACCAAATAATGAAGTAAAGCATGAAAGATTTTAACAAATGAATCAAGATCACAGTCATGAGTCTTATTTATATGATAAAAAATATCTGTCTTAAATTTCCAGGAAGTGTCATAATAGATCAGGATTCTGTTATATGGTCATTATTTTTACTCTTTGAAGAAAGAGAGATAATACTAAAAATTTGGTGAAAGAGATCATGTTTGGGAAAACAGTTAATGAAAGGCGAGAACATAGAGGGGGGAAAATGCATCATTTCCAAAGTTCTCTGAAGCTAATGGTTCTTCTCCAACCCCACCTTTCCCCCAAAAAATATCTTAGCAACTGACTTTTGCAGTTGTCCTCATTCAGGTTTAGACTAAGTTCTCAGAGTAGGACTGAAAGAGGTTACACATGGGTGAAAGACTTTTTCAGAGCATTTAGTAACTGACAGTTGTCCCTAGTGATGCTAAGCACTTCTATTCTACCAACTTAAGCGTGTAAGCTACAGAAGGAAAATTAAGGGCTCTTTACCCTGTCATGTACATCTTCAAGCAGATCACCATCACAGGATTCCTTGTTGATTTTGGTAATATCAGTTGCCATCTTGGTGATTTCTGTAAATTCAGCTTGGGGATATTGCTGGCTTAGACGAGCTACTATCCTAAAAAAAAAAAAAAAAAAGCCATCAATATATTATTATCAGGCAATGATTGAAGTAGAAAGTTCCATGAAAATGCCATTTATAACAAAGAAATTCAAGTTGGACAAACACATAACATATTTTTAAATTCATTAGTTATTTTAATGCTAGAGTTGAACCACATGGTGATCTTTTTTCCTGTTTTCTTAAAATTATTCATTGAAAGAGTATGTGGTGGATGAAAAGCTGAAGATTCCTAAAATCAGCAAAGAGGAATTCTGAAAGGGGCAACAGTATGAGGGGTATCAGGTATGGAGCCCTGATCTGTCTTCCAGATGTGACCTCACATTTTTCTTAGCAGTGAGAACATAGGCAAGTTTCTTAACTTCTCTGAACTTTAGCCTTCTCATCGTCACAACATCATGCTAAACTGAAGGACTATTTTTAAGATTAAATTAGATAATACATGTGAAAATATTTTATAATCTGGGAAGTATTACATAAACTCCAGTTACCTTATTTCTTTCATTAAAACACATTCTTTCCTGACTGCTACAGTTCCTCAAGAAAATTAATTTCATAACTTCTACAAAATAAGAGAGTTTTTATTAAGCATACTTTTTAGCAAGAAATTGATCCAGCACAGCCTCTAAGGTCTATTATAAGATATAAAAGGCTAATGTCATCATTCTTTTCAAAATCATTTCAGTGCTGTCTAAATCCAGTAAAGGAGACTTCTTTCTCAGAACCAGCCTGTATAATGTGTATTGGTTTATGTTAGGGGTATTATGTTTATCAATTTGATTAGTTTTTATGATTTGGATAGTAGGAATGATAGGCAAAGATAGTTCAACTGACAGTTTCTAGAGAGCATGCTTACGTCTATTATTTTAATTTTATCTCCTGTTACATTAATTCATTGTTGACTGACAGGGGAGGGTTTGGAAGGGCAGGTAATATTTTTCTTAGCTCAGGTACTGAAGGATGTTCCCAGAATCAACTAAATAATATACAAACAGAGGCCCGAGCAAAAACATAACATTAAGAGCAGAGTTGGAGCTATGTGAAAACTACAAGTAGTAACTTTGGCTTAGTTGGTGACTGAATGTAATTATTAGGACATAACAAGAGGAGTAGACACTTTCAGATCATTGTGGGAAAGAATCAAATTAAAGAAAAGAGACTGACTAGAGCTCTATAAAAAGAATAGACCATTAGTGTAAGATTCCTAGTCTACATAAACAGAATTTATATGTCTTCTTTTTAGGGCAAAAATGATAATGTATTCTAAATTATTTAACAACTTCAAAAAATAAGACAAATAATGTCAAGTTGTTACTCGTGTTCTGATTTTCACCACTATGAATTCCTTTTAGACAATAACAACAAAAAAATATATTTATAAGCACTTGGAGTAATGACACGTAAATGTATACTTTTGTCAATGGAACCATTATTACTTTTACATTTTTATAAAGACACAAATTGTGTCAAAAAATATTTACCATGCTTTGAAACCTCTTTCTCCGAATTTCTCAAGAATGCTACACTTGAATCTGTCTTTGGCAGCATGAAACATTATTTTCTTCCTCATATTCTCAACCTACAGAAAGAAAGCAAATTGAAAAAAAACATAGAAAAGAAAATATCTGTACAAAATACCACTTCATAAACCCAGATGAGACTATGCCACATTAAATCTCAATTCCCAACTACTCCCTTCGGGAAACAATTATTTTGCTATATAAGAGGAAAAATTAGTCTGGTCATAGCAGAGGCCTCTATGTAGTTAAAACCAGCCTGGACACACTGCCATTGAAAAGGTTTCTGAATGAAAAGTGTACACTAATTCACAGGAACATATAACTTAGCTGAATTCTTAATTCATGTAAGTTCCTCCTCTGACAACATCAACAAACTCCCCAGAGAACAAAATGAGGACCACAATAAATAATTAGAAAAGGAATAAATGAGCTCTTGCTTCTAGTTGCAGTAATAGTCTCTACTTTGAATTCCTTCTCCAACAAAAAGTCTCATGAAAAACAAAACAAAAACTGTGGCCCCTTGCTGTGCAATTTGATGAATACTTTGCTACAGAGATCACCATATAGAGTGGCAGGACATTTAACTACGTGCTAAGTGATTTCCTCCATCAGATCAGTACTGGTAAATCTCAGAAGGAGGAAGGAAGAATAGGAGAGAGACTTCAAAGAGAATAAAACTTCTTTGGGAGACATAAGAGTAAGGAAGGCTCTTTTGAACATGTAGGGAAGTTTCTTTAAAAGACTAAGGTTTCCTTAATCTAGCCATAAGATGTTCAAAATCTGAGGTTGCATTATGAACTGGTTCTTTTTGGGGAATACCTTTGGTGTCAGGCATTCTCCTTTGTCAGCAGCTTGGCAGCATTCTGTTACATAGCCTTTATACTTTTCAGCCAAGTAAATGAGTCCTGAGCCACTGAGGTAAGGATTTCTCCTGGCAGCTTCATATAAAAACCTAATTTTTTAAAAAAGATCACAAAAAATCATTTTTCCATACCACATAATATTACAGAAACAATCACAATCAACATTCTCCCCAGAGCCTCCAAAACCCAAAGACATGTAATTTACCCTTGAAGCTCAATTTGCACCTGATGACCTTGTCTTTGTCATGCTTTAAGTCAGTGAAAAGAAACGTTGAATTTGCGACGTTTTTTTGTGTGAATCACATATAAACAGTTAAATTGGGGTGATCTAATATTGCTGACAAAATGAAATCAATCCTGACAATAACTATATATTTTTTCAGAATATTCTAAAACATGTTTATTTCAAATTTTCATATGGATCATATCCTGTTTCAAGATCAAAGAACTTTGATCATATTTTTTTGTTCTGTACAATTTTGTGGTATGAAGTGTGACTTCTTTAAAACTCAGCATGAGAACAAAACTTCCAAGTATTAATGTTGGGAATGGTTTGTGGTATGGTACTTATTATAATGAGTATTGATTTATTGATTTATTCCTTAATTTTTAATTTTTAAACACAGATCACTTACCGTCCCAAAACCTTCTGGCTATTTTCTTCAAAGGAGACGCACAAAGCATCAGGAGATTTTAGATCAAGTGGAGAGAGGCTGGGATTATCTTCTTTGTGCTTTATGAAGCAATGGTATCTCTCAGGGTCTTGTTTATCACAGCAGTCAGCCATATCACCATAGGTCTCACGAAGAGTGGCTATTGTGCATGTTTTCTCTCCAAAGATAGTATCCTAAATGCAAGAGAACACCCTTCAAATTACTATTCAAGACTTTCTTTTCTTTTTCTTTTTTTTTTGGTACTGGAGATTGAACTCAGGGCCACTCGACCACTGAGCAACATCCCCAGCCCTATTTTGTGTTTTATGTAGAGACAGGGTCTCACTGAGTTGCTTAGCACCTCGCCGTTGCTGAGGCTGGCTTTGAACTCGTGATTCTCTTGTCTCAGCCTCCCAAAGTGCTGGGATTACAGGCTTGCGCCACCGCTCCCGGCTGACTTTATTTTCTTTGTTGCCAAAGAACAGTATAAACATTTAACATACTGGTAAAGCTTGGTGAAGCAATCATCTATATTGCACATTTGCATGGCATATCATGTATTGAAACATCCCAGGGGACCCCATGAACATGTGTAATTTTATATTTTCATGTATGAATTAAAACATGAATTTAAATATGAAAAAAATATTAATGAAATACAAAATATTAAAACCATCAAAAGAGGAAATTATATAAAAATTCACTTCCGCCATTAAATTCCCTTGATTTGGCTATCTCTGTGTAATTTTCACAACAATCAACAGCCAAAATATCACTTATGATGAATAAAACAGAAAGGCAAAAAGACAGTTAATGGATGTAAGGAATGTTACCTTTCTCTACTTGTTACTTATCACTAGGGAAACGAGCCTTCAGTGCCGCAGGTAAATCTTAGGGAGGAAACACTCAGATACTTTCTCATTTAATATGCTTCTTTTTGAAAGACCCAACATTTTAGAACATACGATTTGAAAATTGAGGAGTAACATAAGCCTACTACACATCTACACATCGTTACTGCATTAAAATACAGATTTTTTATTCTAGAAATATTTGTCTCAACATACTTCACTCATTGAACAAATCCATTTCATTCCCATATATTTTTATTTTATAAATCATTGTAACCCCTCAGAATATTCACTGGTCTAGACAGAACTTTATTATTTTTTTAAATGTGCTTTTAAAAATTCATATGGAGAACTATAATATTTGGGGAAGTTAAAGTACTTATTCTGCAGCAAAGAAAGGAGCATCCAGAGAGAAACAAGAAGAGGAAAGGGTCCAATGACAAAAAATAGCCTAGCCCCAAACAGGCATATATAGAGTGAGTGGAGAGAGAAACATAGGCCTCTTATTCTGAAGATGTATTTGGGAATAGCAAAACTTCAACTTTTTCAAAAGGATTGAGTACCTTGTTTTGTACTGTATGTAAAAATATTAACAACCCTAAAATGATGAATAAATATCTAACTTTTATTTCACCCATAATGTAGAAATCAGTTGGTGCCTTCTGAAAATAAAAATCATGCTATTACCTCAAAGAGATATTAGCACTCCTAGTTAGGCATTATTTACTATAGTCAAGGTATGAAAATAACTAAAGTGTCCAACAACAAATGAATGGATAAAGAAAATGTGGATGCATGGATAAAGAGAATGTAGTATCTATACATAAGGTAATAATACTATCCATCCTTTACAAGAAGGAAATTCTGCAATTGGCATTATTGCAGATGATCTTTGAGAACATGGTGCTAAGTGCAATAAACCACTCACAGAAAGACAAATACTGGATGATTCTGTTAATACTAGGTATCTAAAATAGCCAAATTCACAGAATCAAAGAATAGAAAGATGGCTGCCAGGGGCTAGGAAAGGA
Source organism: Geosciurus inauris (assembly GCA_004024805.1). Classification (NCBI taxonomy): domain Eukaryota; kingdom Metazoa; phylum Chordata; class Mammalia; order Rodentia; family Sciuridae; genus Geosciurus; species Geosciurus inauris. The sequence goes on from PVHX01003990.1 coordinate 85,304, forward strand.
GGAATGGGGAGTTATTAGTCAAATGGCACAAAAATTCACTTAAGCAAGATGAATAAACTGTAACAACCTGCTGCATAATATTGTGCCTATAGTCACAAATAATGTATTTCACACATAAAATTTTAACAAGACAGAACTAATGTCAAGTGTCCTGACCACAATAAAACAAAGTTAATAAATACACAAAAATATATTATCATTTTAAGCCTCTATGCAAAGAAACCAAACTTCAAATTTTGAAAAGAGATGGTTACAAATGACAAATTGCCATTTAAATACATGGTGACTATCATGTGTGTTCTCAATGAGGAAATGTTTTGAAATGTTGTGGGGCATACCCACATCTCTGTCCTAGAAGAAACAGTGCATGACTTATCAATCCATATAAAACTTGAGTGTAGCTTACAAATTCAGTCACTTTATAATAATTTTTAAAAGAATCTTTCCTTTGAAATACTCAGAATAACTAAAGGAGAAGAAAGAATCCGAAAGAATCCTCAAAATCAGAACTTACAAGTGGTTTGTTACAATCTGCCCCCGACTCATCAGCAACACAGGCTTTTGCCAAGTCAGTCACTTCAGTTGTGAATTTTACAAGGTCATCATATGGGGTCTTCTGGAGATACTGAGAAAAAGTAACCAGTGCCCTGAAACAAAAAACACAGAAGCATGTAGCACGATAAAACTTTAACACAGCTGAGCGTGATAGTCCACACCTGTAATCCCACCACTTTGGGAGGCTGAGACAGGAGAATTGCGAGTTCAAAGCCAGCATCAGCAATGGCAAGGTGCTAAGCAACTCAGTAAGACCCTGTCTCTACCTAAAATACAAAATAGGGCTGGGGATGTGGCTTAGTGGCTGAGTGTCCTTGAGTTCAATTCCTGGTACCAAAATAAAAAAAAAAAAAAAAACTTTAACATAAAACAGGTTGCTATGCTAGAGAGCAAATCACTCATATGTCTATAGTCTATGTTTTCTATATCTTTCTTATAATTATCCAGAAGACCTATTCATATGAGGCATTATCTGAGGCCTACTCAGCCACATGTGGCTTCCTAGGCAGGGAAGACAGTATTTCAACCATGTCCAAACATGTATGGGAGCATGTCCAAATGTGTATAGATGCACACACACAGGGCAAATGAGCAAATTGTATACTAAATAGATCTAATTGTCAAGACTAGGCTTGAATAAGCCCTTTGAGTTATTTAAAACAAAAACACATACCTCATTTAATTGGGCTGTAGGAAGGTAATGACCTTTAAAAAATAGACTATTTTCTCAATTTTTACTAGATTACAAAAATATTAAAATGTTCCCAAGAAACCACACAACAATTTGCTATGTAAAGAGGAGTTAGAAAGTGGGCTGCCAACAGAACCATGTATTAGTCCTTTCCACCATTGTTCCAGAGTTTCTGGGTAGTATGAGAATTCCAGATTGTAAGTGTTCAATATAGTAGCCATTAGCCATATTTGACTACATATATTTAAATTTAATTAAAATTCTATTTAAGTTTAAATTAATTAAAATTTATATACATAAATGCAATTGAACTAAACTTTAATACAATTTGACATTTCATTCCTTCATTGCACTTGCCAGATTTAAAGTACTCAATAGCCACATGTGACCAATGGCCTCCACATTAGACTGATACAGAATATTTCCATCAGTGTGGAAAATTCTATGGGGCAACAATGCTGTGGAATCTGGACCCTGTTGACAGGAGAATATAAGACCTTTAGAGTAATAACCAATGCAAATCAGAAACATTAAATTTGACTTTTCCATATTTTAACTTACAGGCCTTTGAAATATTCCTCTCCCAGTTCTTTAAATCGATTAATAATCTCACTTTTGCCTAGGGGAATTGAGAGAAAAAGATACAACATGTGTTTAAATATTGAAGAGAACAATTAATTAGATTCTAAAAGAATTTAACTTAGTTTATTTATTTGCTTTAATATATTGCAGTCTGATTACTGCAGAAAGTCTCAAGATGGTGAACTATGTCTTCCGCATTTAAAGCAGAATTATTTAATCACTAAGGATATTATTTTAAACATCATTAAATATTTATAAATTTATATTCTAACATGGATAAGATCTAATGCTCTTATAATGCCTATGAATAGCAACTGAGAAGACATTGTAAAAGTAAATACAAATAGAAATTCTATTTATAATATTAATAACACAGAGTTTTTTATTTTAAATAAAGCAAGGTGCAGTAGATGGGCCTTGATAGTTATGAATCCTATCTTTTTCTCTGTTCTATGAAGTTTAAGTCACTCTGTCTGGCATTCCTTCGTAAGAGAAAAGAAATTACATTCATTAAGTAATTCTTACCATTTTGTTTCTGCTTAAGATTCTTGAACTATATTAATTAAATAACCACATAAGCATTCACCAAAAAAAGAACATCACATTCTAGATATAAATGCTAAAGAAAATTTAATTCATTAAATATGTGGGGGTTACTGAAAATTTTACTAGGAAAAGAAAAGTTGAACAGTGGAAATACAGAGTTCTTACCTGCTTCTCGACGAAATACACCCCTAGAATGAGCAGAGCTGAAGAGAAAGAGAAGGGAAATAAAGGTTACCCACTTCATTGTGCCAAAGCCTTGTGGGGTTGATAGAAAAGGCAGGATGAATGCAGAAAAATTGGCCCTAATATACTTCTTTAACCAATAATTGTAGATTATTAACTAGACTCATCTTTGTATTTCATTGGCTCCCAACTGATTACAAAATCATAAGATTCTTGCCAACAAATTGTTTGACTAGATCCTTTGCATATGTTTGCCATCTGGAACTGTTCTTTCCACAAGACTTTGTCAATTTATTAAAGTTATGTAAAACATCTTATCAAATTTTACATAACAGTAGTTTTAAATAAATCTTAACAAATTTTACAAAACATCTTATCAAATTTTACATTAACCCATTATTCATTACCATGTTCTTTATCTGCTATTTCCCATTTGAATATTTTGGTTTGTGATATTTGCAAAAATACAACTAACCCAATGATTCTTGAGACATATTAAATAAGAGTTAAGATCCAAACTTCATCTACTATTAATTCCAAGTAGTTTTTTTATTTAAAGATAATGAAACATTTACACACATAGACATCTCATAGGGCTTCTATTTCTTTTGAAACTGTCTGAAAAAAAAAGTCTAATTTTGCCTCAAACACAAAGTAGGAGAAAGCCATAGCAACAATAATAACTAAAATAGATATTAACAAGTTCTGTTTCCATCTCAGCTACGGCCTTAGTAACGAGCCAGTTATTTAACTGAGTCAATCAAAGTGTCCCATGACACATGTAGATACAGAAACTAATAAATACCAAAGAGAAGTTTTATAATGAAAGAAATATATTTCCTATGACCTTATTTTAAATAGTTATGCACAAAAGAGGCTAGAATAGATGAGAGAAACAGAGAAGTTTTTATTGTTGTTTTTGATTTGTTCATTGGTTTTTTTTGTTGTTGTTGTTTTTCAGTGACTCAAGGGAGTCCTGAAAGGGAATATCAGTCTTGTCTTTCAGGCCACAAATGAACAAAAGTTAAAGAAGATTTGCTGATGGAATTATTTCCATTGGAGAGAACTACTTTTTAAAAAGCCAGAAAATTTATGTTGGTAAAGAAAAAAGGAAACTGTTCTAGCTTTGTAAAATAAAGAAGATTATTCCTCTTTTGATAAATTATGAATTTTTCTTTTAAACTCCTACAAGGAATGGGTGATAATTATTTGAAGTCAGTGGCCAGATATATCCTTTTTCTGATGTAAGCCCAGATGTATAAGCAAGCATGCAATTCTCATCACTGAGTATATTCATATTAGTCATTCACAAATTCAGACCTTGGTCACTCACACATATGCTTTACACATTTTTTTTTCATTTAACAAAAAGAATAATATCTATCTACTTAGTATTGTAATAAGTATTATGCAATACAATGATAAATATCAAAAGCCTTTAAAAATGATTCATTACAATAGAGTAGGAACTTTGAATGGATTTTCCTATATCTAATGAAGATCCAATAGCTTTAAAATATAAAACAATAACACCTGAAAGAATCTTTCCTTAACATTACCAATGGAGTGATTTGCATGTGTGTATCCTTATTAATGATTAATGGATACTTGAGAAATTAAAATACTTAATTCTTAACACTATCTGCATGCTTAAAATTCATCTTAGTTAATAAAAAGCATCTGAACATTTGTCTTTTGTAGGTTTTCAAAGTAAGTATTTGGGCATTTTTCTCGGAAAACCCTGGCATGAATTCTGTATGTATATTCTGTACTGGGCGTAATAAAGCCACATTATTGTTCATTATTTCTAAATATCCTATTCTTCAAATTTTTTAAACTCTATATTTAGTAAATCATCAAAGAACTTTGGCATGAAGGTAACTGCAAATATTTAAACTAAGAGTTCTAAATATGGTTTAGAGAGTCTAAATTCTACCTAAATAGAAAAAATAGCTTCAATAATTTTCAAATGTTTTCTCATGTTTATCAGAGAGGTTAAAAATAGAGAGTAGTTAAGAAAACTATTTTATTTGGAAAGTATAATTGTGTATTAATCACTTAGAAGAGAAAAAATATCCCAACTGAAAAAGAAAATATAACTGGGAATCAAACCTGAGCCTTTATTCCTTTTGTCCATTGTTTTTCATTCATTTTGACAATATGGAAAAGGCAATGGTCAGAAAAATATGACATACCCCATTGAACTAGTCCCCCACTTCCTTACTATCTCAATCATAACCTTAAACTTATACCCTCCTTCCACCTTGGGATTCCTCAAACTTCTCAGAGTCATTTAAACCGGGCTTGCCCTCCACCAGGAAATCATCTTGGCCCAGCGTTTATGCCATATCCCTCTGGGAGAGATTACTACTTATGGATTTCCTGTTGGAAATCAAGTGAAACATAGACATGAAACATGACAACAATGTCTAGCAATATCCTCAGTATTTTAAGAGATTTTCTAAAACAACTATTGAACTTATAGTCATTCCAAGAAACAGGAAATTCAGATTTATTTAAAGAGAGAAGATGGGGGTAAGGAGAATCTTTTGCTAGTATTTATTCAAGAAGGAATGGACATATGCAGACCCCACCCATCATGAATGGCCTGAAGTATTTTCTAAAATTACAGATGGGTAGAAAAGTAAAAGATCTAAGAATCAAACTAACTAATGGAAACATAATAATAATTTTAATTTCATATTCACTTATGGAAATATATTTCCTAATTAAAAATAAGAGAGTTGCCCAAAATGTATAATTTATATAGGCTTTTACAATGCAAATAAAAATTGTAACCCAAACATCAATTTTGCCCACATCACTCCCATAAGCCATCAACTCCTCCAAAATATCCACTTGAATTAATGAGATACAGAATTTGCAGAAGGTTTCTTTAAGGATGAGAAAGAGAAAAGTTTACATCACAAAAACCAAGATAGAAGGGCGAATTCATAGTGCAGTCAATATTCACCTGTTCTTTACCTGATCCACAGAGCGAAGAAGTATTATGAAAGGTGTGTAAGTAACAACCACCTCAACTTATATATATAGAAATGACAGTGTTAGATTTGCAGTATTCCCAATCAAGTCATGGAAAATGAGTGAAAAAAAAAGCATACAGTTCTCAATGATGGTGTTCAAGTCTAGGAAATTAACCCTCATCAACAACCTATTTCTTACTGATCTCTGCTCAAAAAGAATCATGCTTGGGGCTGCAGAGAAAATTAAAAGACCTGTCCAAATTGCAGTCATTGCAACAGCCCCAGCTCTCACTCTAAAGGAACTGGAGCAGTTCAAAAAACAACAGGTTTCTGGATGAACTGAAGAACATAGCACCAAGATCCATCACTCACCTAATGCAGAGTCAGATGAAGATGAAGATTTTAAAGAGAAGACTAGACTTAAGTAAGCATCCTACCATCTGTGGTTGGATCCAAGCAGTTGATAGAAACCAAGGGCAAGAAAGTCAGAGGCCACTTCCACCCGTGGGTACGTGGAGGTAGAGAACTCAGAACACATATTTCTGGAGCTGAGAATCTCACCCACATGCTGGATCTCCAGTGAGTGAGCCAAGATCTTCACTACAAAAACCTCCATTCTGAGAAGTCCAAAAGAGGGAGCAGGAAAGTGGAGAACTACAACCTAAAAAAAAAAAAAAAAAAAAAAGCCACATCTTGCTGGGAAAGTAAGCCGAGCTCTGCCATCACAAAAAGATGACTGCAAGGATGCAGGCATTCTAGATGCAGAGCAGGGATGGCCAGCTGGGGACCTGGGATACCACACACTCAGGAAGAAGAAACATCCCAAATGAGTGCAACTCTGAGTTTTCATGTGATTGTTGGACAGGTGTCCACCCACATTTTCCTCTGTCTGAAATTTAATTTTTCTTTTTTCCTTCCATAAAGTAATTTTGATATTTGTATTTCACTGTTATGTTACATTTTATATTTTAGAAGGTAAACTTTCATTTTCATTTTCATCTTCCTGAACTAATCACCCAGAACTGATTTCCAAGAATCAGTCAGAATGTATATAGTTCATTTTGAATTTCTTTGATTTAGTTGGCCTAACTAATAATTACATTGAGAGGCATTTGTGATTTACATCTAGAGCATTCAGACTTACCTGGAATATCCCTGTGTGGTAGAGACATGAATCTAGTGATATAAAAAGATGTGCTGGGGCTGGGATTGTGGCTCAGTGGTAGAGTGCTTGCCTAGCACATGTGAGGCACAAGTAGATTCTCAACACCACATAAAAATAAATAAATAAAATAAAGGTATTATGTCCGTCTACAAGTAAAACAAATATTTGTTTTTTAAAAAAGCTGTGCTAACTTGGTACAAAACTATTTACTTATCAAGTCACACCATGTGGAGACAATTAATTTCCTCAATTTTATGTTTGTATACAACACCTAAAACCAGTTTTGGTGCTATAACAATATCATTCATTACTTCATATACATATGTGCACATTTGTTAGTGAAATAAAATAGAATTGTCTAATGAGATAAATGTCTTTAAATAGCTATTTCCTTTTAAATAGCTTTTTAATAGCACACTTTTAGTGATAAATTTTAAGAAGTCTCTGGATTCTCATACTAGGTTAATTTTTAAATCCACTGTGCAGAGTATATACCACAAGCCAATTTATTTAGTGTTCTCCAGTAATTACTGTTATTACTTGCTATGGAGAAACCAAAGCAGCTATGAGTTCCAGTTTTCATACCACAATTATGTCTGCACACTATTTCTACACAATTAAATTAGAAAAAAAAAATTTAAGGAAAATTGGCTATTGACCTGCTCCAAAATCACCCTTTTTGTAAGCCTCCCCACTGAGAAGCCCAAATGCCCACCAGTTTTCCCTGTCTTGGATTTCCTCTAAATGTTCCTTTTGGAATAATTTTTTCTGTTAGGAGGAAAATAGCAGTGGTCATTTTTAAATGACAGTGCACACTGTCTCCTCTATTTTTAGCCACTGTCATTTTCTTCTTTTGTGTATTACAATATTCTCCATGTGTAGATGCAGAATGAAAGACATTTCAATTCTGTAGCCTAAGTTGATCAACAGGTGCCCACAGTCAAGGATGCACCTGGTCTGTTTTCTGTGCATTGTAGCCTTGACCTTCCCCTTTCCTTCCCTTTTCAGGGATCACTTTTTTCTTTTTAATCATTCATATTGTTAGGAAACTTGACCACAGAGAGAGTCTGTGGAAAGGAGACAACCTATTAAGAGGACGTAAATTCTGGGTCACTGAGTCAGTACTATCATTTTGCTACCGCAGGAATTGAGATGGAAAAAATGCTTCATTTAACAATGAGAAAAAAATTCTTGTTGCTGTTTTGACCAGAAAAAATAAAATAAAATGAAGTCAGTGTTCATCAAGAAATATTAGTTATAAAGTTGTACTACAGAAAATAATCTGCTGCTCTAACTTTGCCCCTTCACTGTTGCATAATTGGAAATGGTCAAAGACTGTATGTTTACGCTCACTGTGTGAAGTTCTGACCAGGAGAAGTGTTACGTGACTTCAGACTACAACCGTGCAGAGTCAATTCCTTGAGTTATTTTGGCATTTATTAACTTTTCTAAGGAAAAAAAACTGTAAAAAAGAAAAATATTCAAGTGATCAAGGAAAACCCTATGTAAGAGCTGCCACCTAATAATGATTATGATGGATGAGAGAACTTACACTGCCACACTTCTTAATCCCCTGTTATTTTGCTTCCCAAATCTAAATACATAATTTTTCTCATAGTTGCTCTTTTACTAAAAGATAATTTGTATCTATAGAATAGGATTTTGAAAACATTCATTTTACACAACAATTTTATATTCATTTTAACTAATCTTTTCAATACAGCACTATTGCCTGGGTATTTACAAACACACACACACACACACACACACACACACAAAAGTCCGCACAAACACACACACAGTCACCATCTTTGGCTTGTCCTTTCTCTTAAGTCCCTTTCCCCCAAAGCTCCCTTGGTGAAAGGGTCCTTTTTGTTACCCTTTTCTCATTTTAGATTGAGTCTCTGGAATTTTTTTCTATTTCCATTCAGATTTCCTAACCATTTACTTCAAATTTCTTGATTATTCACTCTGTAGTTTCATTCAGTTTAGTATGATTTCTAAGCTCAGGCTTGGACATGTAGATCTATATGTATCTCTATGCCATATGAATCAAGTTGGATCAAATTTTCCTTAAGGATCCTTCTACCTTGAATATTTCATGATTCCATGCTTCCCATGTGTTAGTCTTATTAAATGAGGAAAGGTCCTAAATAATGGGAAAGTAACAAGATAGGGAATTGGGACCCACGTTGGAGAGCTTGTCCATTCCTAAAGTAAATAGTTGCTTTGTAAGCATTACTTTCTACACAGATCAGCTTAACACTTTTAAGAAATGAAAAATGCAAACTTTCTAAACTGTATTAATAAAATGAGACTTTTCCACACCTTTTCATCAAACTTTTCTGAAAGAAAAATATAACTAATGCCTGTAATCTGTGCTTATCCATTTTTCAAAAATTAGCAACAAATATATAAACATAGAAACAAATTAATATTAATGACTCCATAATAATAGCTAAGATGGAAATCAAGCAGAAATGAATGCACTGTTGAGAATTTATTCACATTCCATATTTTTTCCAAATGCAGTTCTAGAGACTTACTAAAAGAATTTTAAAGTTGCAAAAATGAACTTTCATAACTTATACTAAGGTTGTAGAGCTACAATGCTCCTTTCCTTTAATTTTAGTGGATCAGGTTCAGAATATTTTCATTACAGGGTAGAAATTTTTTCTCCTCATTATCTTCTAAAGTTTAACAAACTGTTAGGTGTTTTGTGAACTTCCAGTGCTAGTCCTTAGCTAAATCCTTACTAACCTACTCCCTGAGAAAACTGTGAATTTAAGTCTTGGAATTCTTATAGCTTTTCAAGCAGCTTCATATGGACTAACATTGAAAAATGGATTATCTGATCTTAAAAAAAAAACTAGAAACATTTAAAAAATAGATCTAGATCTAGGGCTGGAGTTGTAGCTCAGTAGTAGAGCACTTGCCTAGCATGTGTGAGGCACTGGGTTCGATCCTCAGCACCACATAAAAAAATAAAAATAAATAAAATAAAGGTGTCCATCTACAACTAAGAATATTTTTTTAAAAAGAGATCAAATAAATAATTGGCCTATGTGCCCTTTTTTTAATTAGGAAAAAAATTCTTCTCTAGTTTAATTATAGTAAAACTACTTAATGTAAATGTTTTAAAGTGATTTTGTAATATTATAGGATATGTAAGTTTTGAATTATTCAAATTAGTTTTTAATTATATAGATATTGAAGAGAAAATTCTCTTATTAGAATAATATATGTGGGTTTGAAGGTATTTTGTAAAAATAGTTCACTTAATAATACACTGTGACAAGCACACATTCAAATAGAATAAAGGACTAATTTCACTAACATAGGATGTTGGTAATAGTGCTGTCCTTTGAAAATGCTTCTGATTTATAGTTGTGCAATGGCAAGTATATTTAGCATTAATAGCTTCAATAAGTAGTTTAAATACATATAATTACTATTTCAATGCAATTTTAATTTTTTATTTACACTGTATATTTACTCATGCATTAAAATTATGTGTTAGCCTTTTTGCATTTAATGCCTTAAAAGCAAGTGACTGTATTAAGTAGTGCAATCTTCTTTTCACAGCTATACAGAATATTAGTGTGGGGGGGGAGCACATCAGGAATGACGGTATCTAAAGCAAACAGTGCCCTGGCATCATAGCAAACATTTTGTTTGGATTATTTCATTAAAGATAATTTAACACAACTTGACTCATACAGCATGGAGATATATACAGATCTACATGTTCAAGTCTGCATCTGGAAACTGACACTGAACTGAATTTAACTACAGAGTAAATAATTGAGAAATGTGAAGTAAACGATTAGGTAACTATTTATTTAAGAACCACAGTGTTCTTGTTGACAGGAACCAAGGCACTAAATAACATTTCATACTTTCAATAGTCTCTTATTCTTATTTAGGTTCAAAAGTTATTGAGTGTCCCCTATATGCCAAGCATTTACTAGACTCTGAGGATACAAAAGATAAATAAGGCACAGTCCCTGACTTCAAGGAGCCCACAGGTAACAAACATTGGAAGAAAACTATAGTGCAACATTATAGGTTACTATGCATGTAGAATACAAGTTAGGACTTGGATAAAGGTAATGTTGTGCATAAATGAGATTTGTGGGCTCTAACCTCTTTAACTACCTACACAATTAAACAGACTGCTGAATTTCAAATTTGATACCGAGTTCATTTTTACTTGTGAAAGAACTTTGCCTGCAGAAATGGAATGAGTTGGCAGAGTACTGAGGGAAGTAAGGAGAATCAAAGATGTGCAATTTCTGCATGTTTGATAAAAGATTAAAGCAAATCCAAAAGACAGCACATCAGCAGGAAGTGGCAGTTCTCACATCTCCATGACTGGGGACTCAAACAGCAAGGAAATTACTTCTCCAGGAGATGAGAGAAAGAGGGGAGGGAAAAACTCCACAGATACTCAATCTGGGAGAGAAAGCCTAGAACTTTGGAAAAGTTGGGATACACCAGACAAGGCTAAGGAACTGAGCTCCAGGTGGGAGCTAGGAGTGGGGAAAAAAAGAAAAAAGAAAAATGTAAGGTTTGAAAAGATCTTTAAGTCCTAGAATATCTTGGCATGAGGAACCCCAGAATCAGATGGGCAGACCGCCTTAGGCAGATCCAGAGGCTATTTGGGAAAATAAACTGGTAAGCAAAGGACATTAGTCAGCCAGCCCCACACAGGGAGCATAGACTTAAATACCTCCATGTAAAAGCAGCATGAACTCAGACCGGGTGCTTGCATCCTCAAATTCTAAGCTGAAAACAGCACATGAATCCAACAGACCAAACTGCAAGATCTAAAGTGAGCCTAGCAAATCAGGAGAGTCTCTGGCATAGAAATCATATTGCCTGGGGGTATTACAGATGAGTGAGGCCAGAGAAAGTCTGCACTACCCTCCTCCACTCTATTGAATCAGCTGACCAGGAGATGGGAGAAACTGAATGGGACAGAGTGACAGAGTTCAGTGTTCAACACCCTCCCACCCCCCACCTCACCCCCCACCAGGTCCAAAAAACAAAAATAGTATCCTGGAAAAACAGAACTGGTGAAGGGGAGAAGAAAAAGAGAGAAAGAGAGAGAGAGAGAGAGAGAGAGAGAGAGAGAGAGAGAGAGGGAGGGAAGGGGGGGGGAAATACTTTTCATTGATTATTCTACTAGTTTGATTTTGCTTTTGGTATGTTTTAATTTGTTTTTGAGTGTATACTGATTGACAAATGATGGACATTTATGCATTTGTACATATACATATTTGTTTCTGTTGTTTTTTAGCTTTTAGCATTACCTTAAGGTAGTTTTTTTTCTTATTTAGGGCTCTTTATTTTTTTTAAAGTTTTTTATTTTTCAATTTTTTTTTATTTTTGGGAAGATGAGGTCATGGATTTGTATATGTTGGAGACTTCCTATTGACTCTTTCACAACTCTGTATTCTTTTATTTATACTTCTCTTTTTTAAACAGCCAAACTTTATTGCTCTCTCACTCTTCTGTTAACTCTTTTACTTCTATTTTTTTTCTTTACTTATTGTTTTTTGGTTTTTTTGTTTGTTTTCACCTCTTAAAAATACATCCTATTGCCTCTGTATACGCCCCACTCACAACTCTTGAATCTATGTACCCTTTTCTATTGCCCTATCTCTTCTTCTTTTCCTCTAAAATAACTATCTTTAATTGGATACTTGTACATACTATAGATCCATATTTTTTTATTTTCTTTTTTGCCATTTTATTAGAATGCAGATATTTTTTATGGATCAATATTTCAAAGATTAAGATATTTGATTAGAATATGCTGATTTTTTTGTAAACTTTTATTTCTTTTCTGTATATTTTATTTTTTCTTTCGTCATTTTTTTCATTTTTAAAAAAATTTTGTTTTATTTTACTTTTGTTATTTTTTTCTCTCACTTATCAATTTACTTTGACTCTCTTTCTCTCTTTTCCTCTGCTAACAGCCAACCTCTAATGTTCTCTCTTCCACTCATGATTTAATTTTTTAATCTCTATTTTTGCTCTTCCTCCTTTATAATCATCACATCCTACATCATTTCTATTATATCCCTGGATAACATGTGGCATCGTAAACCCTTATGTAAACTTACTGATTTCACCATGGGCAATGACTTATTATATTTTTTCTCAGTAACAACCAGCATTATAGATTTCACTACAAGAGCTACTTGGTTTAATGCTATAAATTGTTTGGATCAGTTGTTGTTACTGTCTATCTCCTCCTAAACTGTGAGATACTGTAAACCTCCAGAGGCACTATAATTCCACAAGGTAGAAACTCTACTGCCTTAACATCAACTGTTAGACTGTTAGACATACAAACAACATGAAAAAGTAAGAGAACCAATTTCCTGAAACAACCAAAATACATCAAAAACAAAATCTATCAACACCACAGTGGAAGAAATGTCAGAGGTGGAATTTAGAGAGTACAGAGTTAAACAGATATGTAAGTAAAGGATAATGTAAAGAAGCAATTACAGGTAACAAAAGATCATTTCAATAAAGAGATGGAGATTCTGAAAAAAAAACAAACAAACAGAAATCTGGGAAATGAAGGAATTGATAAATCAAATAAAAAACTCATTGGAAAGCATCACTAGCAGATTAGACCAGCTGAAAGACAGAGTCTCAGGCAGTGAAGACAAAATATATAATCTTGAAAATAAAGTTGGGCATGCAAAAAAAAAATTAAGATTAAGAGACCATGAACAGAACTTCCAGGAAATACAGGATAACATGAAAAGACCAAAGTTAAGATTTATTAGGATAGAAAAAGGCTCAGAGATACAATCCAAAGGAATGAATAATATTTTCAATTACATAAAGTCTGAAAATTTCCCAAACCTTAAGAATCAACTGGAAAATCAAATACAGGAAGCATACAGGACCCCAAATATACAAAATGACAACAGATCCACCCCAAGGCACATTATTATGAGGATGTCTAATATACAGATTAAGGATAGAATTCTCTCTCTCTCGCGCTCTTTTTTTTTTTTTTTGTGGGGCTGGGGATTGAATGCAGGGCATTGTGCATGCGAGGAAAGTGCTCTACCAACTGAGTTATATCCCTGGCCCCAGATTAAGGATAGAATTCTAAAGACCGCGAGAGAAAAAAATTCAAGTTACATTTAGAGGAAAACCAATTTGGGTCTCAGCTGAATTGTCAACCTAGACACTTAAAGATAGCAAGTCTTGGAATAATACATACCAAATGCTGAAGGAAAATGAATGCCAGCCAAAACCACTATATCCTGCAAAACTAAGCTTCAGATTTGATGATGAAATAAAAACCTTCCATGATAAACAGAAGTTAAAAGAATTCACAACAAAAAACCCTGTGCTACAAAACATTCTCAACCAAATATTTCATGAAGCAGAAATAAAAATTAAAATGAAATCCATCAAAGGGGGAAACTACATTAGATGTATAGTCAATCAGAAAAGAAGCTATTTCAAATTAAAAACCAGAAAGAATTCAAAATGATAGGGAATAAGAATCATTTCTCAATAATAACATTGAATTTATATGGCCTCAACTCATCAATAAAAAAAACATAGTCTGGCAGATTGTATTAAAACACAAGACAGGAAGACCCAACAACATGCTGTTTCCAAGAGACTTACCTCATAGGCAAAGACATCCACAGACTGAAGATTAGAATAGCAAAAAATGTACCATTCACATGAACCTCATGAATAAGCAGGGGTTTCTATTCTCATATCTGATTAAGTGGACTTCAAATCAAAATTAATCAGAAGGAACAAATAAAGCTATCTCACACTACCTTAGGGAAGTATACTTCAACAAGACATAACAATCTTAAGTATTTATGCCCCAAACCAATTGACTATCTATGTACATTTAAAAAACCCTTTGTAACCACAAGAATCAAATAGAGCACAACACAAAAGTATTGGATGATTTCAACATGCCTCTCTCACCAGTGAATGGATCTTCAAATCAAAAACTAAAATGAGAAGCCATAGCTTTAAAAGGATACAATTAATAATTTAGACTTAATAGACATATATAGAATATTTTATCCATCAATGAATCAATACACTTTTTTTTCAGCAGTACATGGAACATTCCCTAAAATAGACCACATCTTAGTCCACAAATTAACTCTTAGCATATACAGAAAAAAGAGATAATACCTTGCATTCCACCAGATCATAATGGAATGAAATTAGAAATTAATGATAAAATAAAAATAGAAGCTACTCTAAATACTGGAGACAAAAAAAAAACACACACTAGTGAATGAAAAATGGATAGCTAAAGAAATCAGGGATGGAATAATAAAAAATATTTAGAAGTAAATGAGAATAGCAAAACAATATATCAAAATCCATGGGACACTATGAAGGCAATTCTAAGACGAAAGTTCATTGCATTGAGCTCATTCATTAAAAGGACAGAAAAAATAACCTATCTTTACATCACAAAGCTCTAGAAAAAGAAGAACAAAACAGCACCAAAAGCAGTAGAAAACAGAAAACAATAAAAATCAGAGCCAAATTTAATGAAAGTAAAACAACCAAACAAAAAATTCAACTAATTGACAAAACAAAAAGTTGGTTCTTTGAAAAGATAAAGAGCATTGATAAACACTTAGCCAAGCTAAGAAAGAAAAAGAGAAAAACCCAAATAAATAAAATTGACAATGAGAAAGGAAATATCAGCATGCACATGATGAAAATAGAGATGATAATCAGAAACTATTTTGAAAACCTATACTCCATTAAAATAGAAAATCTTAAGGACATTGACAAACTTCTAGAGTCATATGAACTACCCAAATTGAATCAAGGGGACATAGAAAATTTAAACAGATCAATTTCAAGCAATCAGATTGAAGATGCCAACAAAGAAAAGCCTAAGACCAGGTGGATTCTCAGCCGAATTCTACAAGACCTTCAAATGAGAACTTGCACCAATAATCCTCAAATTATTTCACGAAATAGAAAAGGAGGGAACCCTTCAAAACTCATTCTATAAAGCTAGTATCACACTGATACAAAGGCCAGACAAAGACACATCAAGGAAAGAAAACTTCAGACCAATATTCCTGAAGAATATTGACACAAAAATTCTCAATAAAATACTGGCAAATTGGATTAAAAAAAAATTAAAAAGTGCACCATGATCAAGTGGGGTTCATTACAGGTATACAAGGTTGGTTCAACACACAGCAATGAATAAAAGTAATTCACCACATCAACAGACTTAAAGCTAAGAATCACATGGTAATCTCAATAGATGCAGAAAAAGCATTTGAAAAAGTTTAGCATCCATTGATGCTCAAAACACTAGAAAAACTAGGGATAGTAGGAACATACCTCAACATTGTAAAACCTACATATGGAATCAACCTAAGTGCCCTTCAACAGATAACGGATAAAGAAAATGTGGTATATATACACAATGGAATATTACTCAGCCATAAATAAGAATAAAATAATGACATTTGCCAGTAATAAGATGTAACCGGGGAATAGTATGCTAAGTGAAAAAATAACAGTCCCCAAAAACCAAAGGCCAAATGCTCTCTGATTTGTGGATGTTAATCTAAAACAAGGGAGGTTGGGGAGGAGAATAATAGAAATCCATTGGATTAGACAAAGAGAAACAAAGAAATTAAAGGGGGAGGGGTAAAGAAACAACAGTAGAATTAATCAGTCCAAACTTTCCTAGCCTTTTATTTGAATACATGACCAAGGTAAACTCACATCATGTACAACCACAAGAGTAGGATCCTAAATAGAATAAGTTATATCCTATATATGCATAATTTGCCAAAATATATTCTACCATCATGTATAATTAAAAAGAACAAATAAAAGCAAATGGGTTTCAACTTAGAGAATGATGGAACTTTCTGCATTAATGTGAGGAAAGAAAGAGAAGCAGTCTAGCAAACAGAAAAGAAAAGGAGAATTTGTAATGATTTGGGTTTCCAGGCAAAGTCAAGTTTGAGGATATGGTCATTATAATATTGTAAGTCCCACCATCACCACAGGATAATATCCTCATAGAAAACTACAAAAGTTGCATGGGGAAATAGATTATCTAAGATAACTGACAAAGTCTTAAGATAACGACTACTTAAGGATGAAACAATGTTCCTGATTCAAGCAGTATTTTCTTTATCAATAGCATGCACCTGAGAATCAGAAAGGGACTTTGTGGAGATGTGATTTGGAGCTGAGAATATTTCAAATGCACATGAAAAATAAGAGGGAAAAAAAACAGCTTTCCAGGCAGAAGGAATAGCATGTGGAAATACTTAAGGAAAAAAAATCAAAAAAAATAAAATAAATTAAAATTAAAAAAACAGAATGAAAGAAACTGAGAAAGTCTACATACCAAGTTGGAGAGAAGTATAGTATGAGAAGTGGAAGAAGAGCAGGAGATGGCTTTGTATGTCCTCTTAGCTACAGTATATGATTTTTATTCAAAAGCAATGATAAGATGTTGAAGTAATTTATCAGGTCAATGATATAATCTGATTTATGCTTCAGAAAGGTTATTCTGGTTTCCATGTGGAGAAGACCTTGAAGAGGGCAGGAGTATATATACAGGAAGACTAGTCAGGGAACTAATGCAACAATCCTAGAAACAGGATGAGATCCTGAATTGCATCAATGGTGGAGTAACAGAGAGAAGTAAAAATGTTAGGGAGATTTAGGAGTAGTGCTGGCTTTTCATCTAAGCAAAAGAGTCCCTTTTCTAAAAGTTAATGCTTAGAAGACCTCCTGTGGCCTTCTCCAGCTATATTCTGCCCCTTGGCATTGTAAAACCAAGGGAATGTGACCACCAAAGTCTGCCTTCCTCTTCTAGACCATGATTTGGCACCCTGATTCTGGGATTCCCTATCAAATACCCTTGAGTCTCTTCTGGAGCCTGAGAGGGCTTTTTAAATGCACAAATCCCACCACAGGCAAACAATGTCAGTGATGTATTTAGCACTAGGCCTCAGGGTTGGCCAGGAGGAAGCTATTCACAAGGGCAAGGGTGGAGCTGGGAAATGAGAAATGAGGTTTCCAAACAATGCATGAGAGAAACAAGGATGGGCAGAATGGAGATGTGGGCCAGCATTGGGGCCTCATTCTCCCCAGCACAAAACTCCAAGTGTGATGATTTAGACCTTCTGCCTTGTATAATGCAACAGTTTATTATAAATCAATGGTCTAGCAAATATCAGTCTTCCTATAGCAAAATCATTGGTAGGATTTGGACATGTTGTTTTAGACATTTTTGAGTCATTTAAGAAGAGTTGTCAAGTACATATTATAGATATAAGGATCTAGAGGTAAGTCTAACCTTGGAACATTATTTGTAAATCCTCAAGAAGGGCAAGATTGCAATAGCCCAGAGAGAAAGGAAAGTGAAACAAGGAGAGCCCCATGATGGAGTCTTGAGAAAGATCAAAGAGTCAAGAACAGGCAGCCCATAGAAGTGGGAGGGGTGGTGGGTCAAGGTAGTGTTATACCAAGGAGCACAGGGAAGAGAATGTTCAAGAAGGAATAGTTCAAGAGTTGCAAATATTACCAGCAAGGATTACAGATGAGAATTGAAAACCCATCTGTTGCATGAAGGTGACTGCTATCCCTAATAGAGCTACTTTGGTAGAATGATGAGACCAAGAACCAGACTAGAGTGGATACAGAAAGGACTGGAAGGTGAAAACAAGAAACTGGCATAGATAACTCTCCCAAGAAATTTGAATGTGAAGCGGGCAGCTGAAGAGGTTGAGGGCAAATGAAAAGTGTTGATTGAGAGCATTTAGAGAGGCAGATATTAAACATACAAATAGAAGAGATAGTGGATGAATTCTTCAAAGGATAAGATCAAAAGTACAAATGAAGATAAGCAGAGGAGCAGCTTACCTAGTGAAAATGAGGGGAAGGAGGAGTGGATAAATGTACATATAATTAGATTTGTCCATTTAGAATCAAAATCCATTTGTAACTCCTACAGTATCTTATCTTTAACGTAGGGGTATCTAAGAATGAAGAGCTTGGAGTTGAATACTAGAGGGAAATGGAGAAGCTTGAGGTAGTCATAGTGAGTGAGAGAGAGTCCTGAGTGGAGGGACTTATTGCCTTGGGATATGTTGAAAAGTAAGAAAAATCTATGTGTGGCCCTCATCTTTCCTATCTCCCACCAGACCTCATGATAATCCCTCTCTCCCATTTCTCTGCCCTCCACACACCTCAAACATCTGTCTTCATCGCCCCACCAGGACTAATCTCTCAGGTGCTCCAAGTCCTCCACTGTTACCCAGCCTGTCATTCCCATGTGCCTTTTCTCTAATGCACACCCCATGCCAGAAATTCCCATTTCTTAACTTGTGGGCAAATTCAGAGAGGGGATAAAGAGCAACAATTTATTAAACAAACTTCACAAAACCTGACAGTCTCTCCCTACCTCAAAACCACACTTCCACTTTCCTTGGCAATATTTCCACTCCCAAACTACACTTAACCTTCCTAAAAGTAGAGAAATTTTACAAAGTGCTGCTACTTTCTCTGTGAGTTCTCAATGGAGGGTATCTCAGTGAGGTGACAAAGTGGAGAGGAAAAACTAAAGCAGTAGTTTCACGCTGCTTCAGATCTTATCACACAGGTCCTAGTCCATTGGGACAGAAGTTAATTGACTCTTGAAAATAGCTCTTACAGCCTGAAATTTGATGCACAAACTTTGGAATGCATGTTTGGCTGTTCAGAAACTTATTCTTCCTCTATCTCTATCTCTGTCTCTCTCTCTCTCTCATAGAGGTTGTTAGATTAATGTTTCCTTACAACTGAAATGCTACAGCTTGTGTCCTACATCCCCAACATAAGGTCCTTGAAAGCACAATCCATGTCTCGTGATCACTATATCTAACAGTCTAGCACATACCTTGGATCAAGAGCCATTAAAAATTTTCATTGATTGTCAATTTAATAAGGAGAATGAGCCAAAGAGTAATCTTTAAGGACTGAATTAGGTTGCTACCTGCATTCATGTGGAAAGTGGCTCTGAGCAACTTGATGAGTCCTCCTACATTTTTATTTTCTTCATCATGAGTATTAGCATAGTTAGATACAATGGATGTAAACAGGTTAGCAGAATGTCTTATTTTCACCATGGCCAACTAAAGAGGCTAAAACACTCTAGCATTAGGCGCACTGGGGTCTCTTTAAAAAGGTTAATGACATACCGCATTGCCCCAGCAGATACATTCATTACAAAGAATATTCGTCAATACTTTTTTACAATGTGCCTTATGGCTGGCACTTCTTTGCACTTTCCACTCAAATCTAAGTCCCAACCCAATGGTAATTCCCATTTACATTCTTTTGCATTCTGTTTAGGTTAGTAAGCAAAAGGGATGCTGAAGAAATTCGACCATGAAAATCTTTCCAGTACCTCTACCATCCTGAGAAACAAGGGCCTTTATTGTAGAGACACTTGTTCATAGCCACTCAGCATGGTTGATGGTTCTTGAGAGCCAAATTAAGATGTCAGCCACAACAACATAACTCAGTCCTTAAAGGTTACTCTTTGGCTCATTCTTATTATGACTTAAATTGGGATTAATCCTGGGAAACATCAAATATGAAATGTGTTTGCAAGAATAGGAAGGGAGAGATATTGGTGATGTTCTTTTACTCAAGAGGACAAATTTGGTTTGGTCAGATATTAATACACATTCTCTTCTTTAAAAAAATGTAATAAATGTAATAAGTAATATAGTAAAGGGAATGTATTTCTCTTCAGAAGTAGGAATTTTAGAATGTGGAATCTAGAAAAAAATTGATCTCATAATGTTGAGAGTAGAATGGTGGTTATAAGGGGATGGAGAGTGTAGAAGGAAGTAAAGGGTGGAAACAGATTGATCCATGTGTATTAGGTTGCACTGAGGTAGGAGCAAGAAGCTGTGGTGTGCTGTTGCATAACAGGGTAACCTCAGATAACAATAATGTACTGGATATTATAAAAAGTAAAAAGAAAGAATTTTCAAAGTTTTTACCTCAAGAAAATGATAAATGTTTAAGGATATATATGTGTGTGTGAGTGTGTGTGTGTGTGTATGTTTAACCAGATTTAAACACTATACCATGTACACCTGTATCACTACATTACATGACATCCCATTAATAAGCATATTTTTATGTTTTTATTTATTAGTTAAAATAAATTTAATTTGAATTTTTATAAGTATCCAAGAACATTTCATATTTCAGATATTCTCACAATGGATTCAAGCTGGAACCACTATTTCATATTAATTTACTATTTTAAGAAAAATAATATGTATGTGATATACGTATACTCCACAGAGCTGCACCTGCACATTTTTCTTTCTTATTCACTAAGTTCATTCAAATGTGTTTCTAGTGTGTGCTATATTTCCACTATTTCAAGTGTCTGTTCCAGATACCATATGAGATATATAGTTGTTAAGAGCACAGACTTGGAAATAGACTCCCAAATTCAAATACCAACTCTACTACTTACTACTTGTATATAATTGGATATGTTACTTCAACACTGTGGACCTTGACTTTCTCTCCTAATAATTAGGGATAAAACTAATTAATAGGATAGCAATAAGTGCTAAATTAGTTAATACATGTCAATATAAACAGTGCCTGGCACAAGCTGACTCTCAGTGAATTTTAACAAACATTGTCATTAGTACTGTGAGAGAAAGCAGACTGGGACAAGCACAGGGTCTTGCTTCAAAAATGTTCAAATGAAATTGCACTTGTAGTCAGGCATGGTGGCTCATGCCTGTAATCCCAGCAACTCAGGAGGCTAAGGCAGAAGGGTCGTCAATTCAAAGCCAACCTCAGCAATTTAGCAAGGCCCTAAGCAACTTAGAAAATCCTGTCTCTAAATAAAATGTTTGAAAAAGGGGCTGGGTTGAGACTAAGTGGTTAAGTGCCCCTGGGTTCAATCCCCAGTATTAAAAAAAAAAAATTGCAGTTGTAGATATGCACAAAAAAGCACTTAACAAGGCAAAACCATATATGCTTAGCCACAGATTGCCTTATAGATACTCTAAGATTATCCACACGGGATGGGAGATAGTTCTTTGGGTCCAGGTGGTCAGAGACGTGATTTATTCTGTCTTTAAAAAATGACTACAGTGTGAACATTTTATTATCCTTATTATTCAGACCAATTCAGTTTCAAAAGAATAAATAGTCCGTAAACCTATAATGCACACAAAACTTAAAAATCTAGTAATATTTTTAAAATAAGCTTTAGAGAAAATTGGTTTCTTGTTCTCTGACCTGAAGGAATTCACATTCCAGTGGGGGAAAACAGAAAATAAGCAAGTAAAAGCAAAAATGCAAATGACTTAGGTTTGTGTACTAAGCTGATGATAATAAAATAAAAACAAAAAAAAAAAAATGAATGTGACCTGTGAAAGGCAGAAACTTTACTGAGGGATGTCCGAGAAGGCCTGTCTGAGGAAGTGACATTTCGGCTGAGATTGGAATGATGACATGCAGCCATGGTAGGTTTGGGGAGGTGAGGGACAAGGTCATTCAATGCAAAAGACACAGCAGGTGAAAAGGCTCTAACAGAGGACAGAAAGGAGACCAGGGTGGCTCTAGTAGAGTGAACAAGTAGAAAGCAAGGGAGACAAAGCCCAGAGGGAGGCAGAAGCTGGGCTCTTTTTCTGGCGGTTGTGTTTTAGGTCAATTCTTAAGAAGCAGCATGAGAAGATCTGATGTAAACTTTAGAAAGGTCACTGAACGTGAAAGACCACAGTGGTCATGACTGGAGATCAGAAAACTAGCAAGCTGTGGCAGTAGCCCAGGCAAGAGATAACAAAGGTCCAGAGTACCAGGATTATAGCGAAGGAAACGTTAAACTGTGGCAAGATTCTGAATGTGCTTTGGGATTAGAGCTGTCAGCAATAACTAACTAACAAATTAGATTTGAAGTGTAAGGGGGAAAAAATGTTCTCAATGATGACTCTTGGGTTTTGACCTAAACAGCTGAGATAATGCTGGGGCCATTTATGGAGGTGAGGAAGGCTAAGGGAAAGGGCAGACGGGGAGAGGGAAGTGGAAGGATATGAACTACATTTAAGGAAGGTAATTAATATTTCCCTTTGGTCTTATTAAGTTTGAAGTACATTAGACATCCTGAGAGATATGTCATGTTGTTCCATTATGAATTTATAACTCAGAGGAGAAATCTTGGCTACTCATAAAAAAATTTTTAAATCTTACATAAATAGTATTTAAAATGATAGATTTGAATAAGATATACACCCAGGAAAGGAGTATAGACAAGAAAGAGTTGAATGCTGAGGATGCAGCCCTAAGGACTATACCATTTAGAGGTCTGAGGTTAGAGGACGAGCCAGAGAAAGCCAACAGAAAGGGGCAGTGAAGTAAGAGAAACTGTAGGAGCATGCAGGATGTAGGGGTCTAGAAAAGAGGATGGGAACACAGGTATTGTGATGTTGCTGGTTAGTAGCAGAGTCAAGACTTCTATTGTTACCTCATAAGTAACTTACATGCACCTTGAAGACAGCAGAAGCCTTAAATTATTTTATTTCTTTATTACCAACACTATTTAATATAGCTAATTGAATCAAAACATGGGGAGAATTCATTAAATTATTGTTGATTGATTAAACATATGCATCACAATGAAAGCCAAATTTACCTTGATATGAAAGATAATAAACTTCCATTTCTACTTATTTGTAGTCCTACTGGGCTGTCAGTGGATACTTCTGTGGAACATCACTTGGTTATCACCCTCCTGGGCAATTATTGGTTAGTCACATCACACTAAGCATTGTCATAATGACATAATGCCTGTTGTGGTGACCATGCCTCTGTATCCTGACCTCCAGATTTAAATAATCTTGCACAAAGAATGAAATAGATTAGTAGTTATTTGACTTGGACAAAGAGTTAACTCAAAATTCTTTCTTGATAGTTAATGTTCTATTAGAAACTGTTCTAAGTCTTTATGAGACATACAAAAATATAAATGTGCACATTAACTTCTTGTAAAGATTTTATAAATTAAAAGCAAAGCCAAGGGGGAAAAAACTTTATAATATAAGGCAGAAGGCCAAGAGTGCTAGAGTTACAAGTATCATGTACTTCCATTCATTCATAGCACTATTAAATTCTGAAATTAAGAAATATTCAACACCTTAAACCATAGAGTCACCTCTGAACATAGAGAATTTTACATACAACAAATACCATGTAGAAATCCTTTAATGTATTAAAGGATGAATTCATTTAAACATTTTAAAAAATATAATGCCAGTCCATCTCCCTCTGAAGGCCTCTGGCCTGATGTTTACACTATAATCCTTTGTCACAGATAACTTGCAAAATCCAGGCAGACTGCAAATACTGCACGACTCTAATTGACAAGGAATGAACTATGTCCATTGAAAAGTATACTCTGAGCAAATGATTACATAAAGTCCACACACAAAACATGCCTTCCAAGGACTAGCGTAGTTTTGGGGGAAAGACAAATGCTGAGTCCAGCATTTGTGTATCAGTGGGGATATTTCACAGGCATAGGGTCAATAAATGAGTCCCATTATCCTCTAATGTGGGTGATGGTTTAAAACTCTGAAAACCTCCAGTGCAAAACATAATAAAACAGTCATTTAATTAAATATCATAAAGATCTCATTTGAAGAAACCCCAAAATAATATTTTATTGTTATGTCTCATGTTCTATCAAGTCTATTTTTAATACATGAGTGGAGAAACATTTATAAAGGACAATGTGATGAGGTAAAACCAGAGATTATGTCAGATTTCTATAATACCTGTGAGGATCACTTTATGTCCTTCAATGTGAAAAAAAAAAAAAAATCCTTAAAAACTTGCAATGTGTCCTATTTTACACACAAACTGGAAAAATTATTCCAGATACATTGTACTTATTTAAAGAATTCTTTCCTATCTAATCCACTGTCAAAAATCCATGATGTAAATTGAGAATGGTGGGTCGTATTTGTAATTCCAGTGACACAGGAGGCTGTGGCGGGAGGATTACAAGTTCAAGGCCAGCTTCGCCAATTTAGTAAAATATTCAGCAACTTAGCAAGACCTTGCCTCAAAATAAAAAGAAAATTAAAAGGCTAGGGATGTAGCTTAATAGTAAAGTGTTCCTGCATTCAATTCCCAATGTAAAAAAAAAAAATGATAAAAAATAATAACATACAGCCCTGATATTGTCTTCTAAATTCTGACAAAGAAGTGACTAAGAACATGGTCTGCCTGGGTATGATCCTCTCTCTGCCATTTACTAATTTTAGCTATTGGACAAGTTAACTTCTTTGTGAGTCAATTTCCTCAACCACAAATTGAGGACATAAGTTTGCTTCGAGGATTCAGTGATTTAGAATAACCAAAGTGTCTAGGAAATAATCAGGCACATAAAAAAAATTGAAGCTTGTCCACTTCAACAGGTTTAAAATAGAAACAAATTTGACTTATAAAAAATTAAGGAATAGTTCTAGGAAAAAGGCAAGGATGTCTCCTCTTAACGCTTTTTTTCATAATTGTACTAGAAGCCCTGCCTAATGCAATCAAATAAAAAAGGGGAGAAAAGGCAAACAAATTTGGAAGGAAAAAAAAAAGTTGTTGCAAATGACATGATTATGATCATCTATATAGAAAATCTGGAAGATTTTTTGCAATTACAGCAAAGTTTCAGGGTACAAGGTTAATACTCCAAAGTAAATTGCGTTCCTATATATCAGCAATAAATAAGTGGAATTTGAAATGAAAATCAATACCATTTACTTTAGCACCCCCCAAAAAAACAACATCCTAGGATAAAAATCTAAGAAACTGTGTACAAGATCTATATAAAAAACTACAAAATGTGCTCAAGAAATCAAAGAATATAATAAATGGACTATGTTCTAAACTTGATATTCTCTTAATGTTACTTCTTCCCAAGTTGATTAACAGATTCAATGTAGTATCCCAGCAAGTTACATAGTAGATATTGACAAAGTGAATTTGAAGTTTATACAGAGGTAAAAGATTCAGAAGAGCCAGTACAATACTGAACAAAGTCTTAGAACTGACACTACCCTATTTTAAGACTCACTATAACCTACAGTAATCAAGATAATGAAGTATTGGCAGAAGAACAGGCAAATAGATCAAAGAAACTGAATAGAGAACCAGGAAATAGAACGACAAAAATATAGTTAGCTAATAGAGTCAACTAATCTTTGACAAAGGACTAAACGAAATACAGTGGAGAAAAGGTTGTATTTTCAGCAAATGTGCTAGAACAAGGAGACATCCACATTCAAAAAATGAATATAGATACAGGCTTCATAAATTTCATAAAAAGTAACTCAAAAAATATAGATACAGCCCTAAACTTAAATACAAAAGTGTAAAACTCCTAGGAAATTATATAAGATAAGATCTAGAAGGCCTCAACTTTGGCAGTGACTTCTTAGGCATGACACCAAAGGCAGAAAAACCATAAATGAAAGAACTGATAAGCTGAACTGCATTGAAATTAAAATGTTCTGCTCTGCAAAGGACACTGCCAGAAGCATGAAAGATAAGCCATAGACTTGGAGAGAATATTTGCAAAAGACAACTGATAAAGGATTGTTGTCCAAAATACACAATGAAATTTTAAGTCTCAGCAATAAGGCAACATCAACCTGATTAAAATATAAACCAAAGACACTTTAACCAGAGATGATACAAAGATGGCAAATAAGCACATGAAAAGATGTTCCACATCATATGTCATCAGGGAAATGCAGATTAAAACAGCAGTGAGATACCACTACAAACTTATTAGAATAGCTAAATTCCAGAATGCTTACAACAGCGAATGCCAGAAAGCATATGGAGGAACTCTCATTCATTACTGGTGAGACTCAAGATGTACAGCCACATTAGAAGACAGTTCAGGAGTTTCTTACAAAACTAAACATACCTTGGCCTTACCATACAATCCAGCAATCACACCCCTTGCTGATTACCCAGAGGAGTTGAAAACATGTCCACACAAAAACCTGTGCACAGATGTTTATAGGACCTTAAACGTTTGTAGAATACGAATTCGTAATCACCAAAATTTGGAAGCAACCAAGATGTCCTTTAGTGGGGGAATGGATAAACTACAATATGTTCAGACAATGGAATTCTGTTCAGTACTCAAAGAAATAAGTTATCAATCCATGAAAAGTCATGGAGGAAATTTAAATGCATACTATTAAGTTTAAGAAGCCCATCTGAAAAGGTTATATACTATATGACACCAACTGTGTGACATTCTGGAAAAGGCAAAATCATGAAGATAATAAAAAGATCACCAGAGACTGGTGGGGAGGGAAATATGAACAGGCAAAACAACAAGGATTTTTAGTGCAGTGAAACTACTCTGTGGTTCTAAAATGGTGAATACATGCCATAAACTTGTCCTAACCCATAGACTGCACAACACCAAGAATGAACCCTGATCAATGTAAACAGTGGACTCTGGGTGATAAGGAGGAGTGCATGTAGATTTATCAATTGTTAACAACTGCGCCATTCTGGTGGAAGATGGCGGACACAATATAAGTATGGGGGATGAGGTAATGTGCAAAGTCTCTATTTCTGCTCAATTTTGCTATTAACCTAAAAGTCCTCTAAAATATAGCCTATGTTTTTAATTAAAGAAAGTTACTTTCTTGCACAGTTGCTCTATTTACAAAACACTCTCTCACACATACATCACACACATCCAACACGCACATATACAAATATACATATACCCATACATAGTCAAGTAAATTAAAACTAATTTTGCTTTTAAAAATTTATCTACATCTCCCCACACTTTTAGAAAACCCCAGGGACTTCACAAATTCATGATACAAATAAAGACCCAAACTACCACATAAAATGGATAAAATCAATCAAACAGATTAATTATTCAGCATTGTTTCTTTTATTATTTATAAATCATTACATTGTTAATCTGGACATTTCTGTTTCGATTCCACTTTTAGGTATATTTGTAGAGTTTACTCATATGCCCTAGTAAAGTTTTTTAGAGAAATCTTGAGTTCATTTTAAAATACATTGTGCTCCTTTGAACCATTCATGGTTTCAGTTAATCAGCCCACAAATATTTACTGAGTACCTGCAGTTTGCCAGGAATTGTGCAATAGGTAAAGGCAAAATGCCTAATCCCAATGAACAGTGGTTGAATAAAGCCAACAGTAAATCTTTCCAACATGTAGCTTTTAATATGTTTTCATAAAATCTAGTGTGTGTATAGAGATTATAAGTACATGTGATTAGAGTACTAGAATTCAACAGTTTGCAAAAACCTTGGGAAATAAGGAAAGCTTAGTGGAATTTTATTTATTTCAAAATCCATGAGAGTAACTACTTAATGGGATTGTAGCTCAGTGGTAGAGCGCTTGCCTTGCATGCGTGAGGCCCTGGGTTCGATCCTCAACACCACATACAAAGAAATAAAATAAAAATACATTGTGTCCATCTACAACTAAAAAATATTAAAAAAAAACCTAAATTATGGCAAATTATGTGTTTACCTCAGCAAGCTCTCTATTCCAACAAATAAATTGTAAAGCTAATGAATTCAGGACATGTTCTAACAGAATTTAATTAAACTCAATTCACATTTAAGCAAAAGATGATACTCTAAGAGCTTGGAAAAATAAACCAAGAGATATGTAATAAAGTAAAGTAATTAGAGAATCAGGAAAAGTAGAAATAGTATAACAGACTTCGTTCTAATCATAAAAGCCCTTCCATATTATATATCCTTTTAAAGACTGAAATATATGACAGAATATACAAAATTCCTTTAAAATTGTTTTCTTAGCTCTCGTGACTTTCTGAATTACCACAGAAATGAGTTACTGGAAAAAATCATGAAAATTAGAAATCCACAAAGCAATGCTAAAATGACTGGCTGGTATATAGTAAATGCATAATAAATATTTGTCCAACAAATGAGAGAATAAGTGAGTGTCTCACTTCACATTTTAACATCTTCAGTTTAATTAAGTGCCTCAGCA
Organism: Geosciurus inauris; assembly: GCA_004024805.1. NCBI lineage: Eukaryota > Metazoa > Chordata > Mammalia > Rodentia > Sciuridae > Geosciurus > Geosciurus inauris. Next base: position 114,137 of record PVHX01003990.1, read on the forward strand.
CAATTAGAAATTTGTATATGCCAAGCATCTTTAGAGTAGCTTGAAAATCATCAAAACTTGAATGTTATCTGCAATCACTTTTGCTTTATCTGCCTTTATCTCTAAAGCTCTGTCATCACAGGTGTCTTTGAACATGGAAGAATGGCATGTAAGTAAACTCACTGTCTGAGAGCTAACAAGAGATTTGTTGGCCCCAATAAAAAACTATCAGATAAGAAAATCTTTAGGAAAAAAACTTTTAAAAAGACTTTTATAGAACTGATCCCTGTAAGTAATAGCTCTCCCTTAAAACAATACAACTTTCCCAGTATGGTGCACATGTGATTATTCACATCATGGTATATTCAAATCAGGAAATTTGAACTTGAGTTTTCTTATACTCTTTGTAGCCTTGACTAAGCCAAAGCTCTCAGATCTCCATTCAGCTTGGTGGATCTCTACAACCCGCTGTGGCTCAAATAATTTGGATATTTCATGATCCTGGTTGAATTATGGTAACCAACATTAAGCTAGATTGGGTTTACCTACCCACTAGATTACTTAAAGTGATATTATACAAATAATTCAATTTCTTTAGACCTTGATTTCTTCCTCCATAAAAGGAAGAGATTAAGTTCAGATGACTCATCAGGTCTTTTCCATAATTTTGATTCCTTTGAAACTATTATAAAATATGTATGTTCCCATTATGTCTAAAATCTAAAAAAATTCCTTAGAGTCATGGCTGAGTAACATAGGCAGGGGAAACAGCCTAAACTCTCAAAAGGAAGCCCCTAAATAGCACTTAATGTGGACCAGACCCTGCACCTATGCACATATTTAATCCTTATTTTAAAAAGTAGTACTCTTATTATGCCATTCAACAGATGAAGAGCCTGAAGTATTAGGCTAAATAATTTGTTTGAGAGTGCATAGTTAGCAAGTAGTGTGGTCCAGATGCAAATTCAGGCACTATTGGCCTTAAAATCAGGGCTCTTAACTACTCCACTCTGCAGCATGCCTTAGAGTCGCAGAAACCACATATTTTATCCACATGGCAAACGCTGATCATTTAAGACCCATAGAACTCTTTTAAGCCTCCCTAAATATTAACCAAAGGCAAAGGGCAGGGCTGAACAAACATGTGCTATATATGGACTTGATTCCTTTATTATAAAACATTTCTCACTGAAGACCATAGGGTCTTTGAGGATTGGAACTTAACCCATCTTTATTCTTACTTTATCTCCACTGGGTAAAATACTGCACATTCAATAAGTATTTCTTAAATGAGTGAGCATGTATGTAATAAATGTTCTCTGAATTAAAAACAAAAATTTTAATTATTTTTTAGAAAAGTAGTTTATTTTCTACAGTTTCTTCTCCTTGCAATAAAATAAATACATTTATTAGAAATATTACCCAAAGTATTTTAAATTATTAAATTGCTGCTTTCAGAAATGGTTTGATTCCTAATATGGAAAATCACCATCTAAATCTGAGACAAACTGTTTTTTATGTAATTCTGTTCTATTCAATATTATCTTCAGATAAAGATAATTATATTTCAAAATAAAGACAAAAGCATACATGAATATGACTTAATATTATACATGTTAAGTCTTCCCATTTAAATTCACAACAAAGAAGAAATCTTTTGTTTGACAATAATATTTGCTCAAAATATGACCTTCATAATTTAAACAAGTACTAGTCTTTTATTTCAGGACCTAACAAGAACTGTAATACTACCATCTATGCAACAAAATTACTGTTGAACATTGAATGCAGTTCTTCCAACAGCACTGGAAGGCAATGAGGAAAGCCCAGTGAGAAAAACAAACTTGCCCAAAGTTCAAATGCTAGTAAGTGATAGAGCCAGGATGAAAACCTGCCTCTTTTAAGTTGGAGTCTAGTATCCTCCCATGCTCCTACTATTCATTTGAAATATGTAACCCACAGAAGAGTAGAGTTACTAACTACTGCACAAATATCCAAGAAATGTGTGTGTTAAATACAGATATCAAATAAAAGGTTGTCAGAGCTACATCTACTCAAATGAAACAAAAGCTTTATTTTAATGGCATATGAAAGGATGAAACCAGGAGATCACAAATAACAGAAGATAGCAATTGTGGTTTTCTTACACATTATAAAGTGAAATGCAAACCTGTCTTTCAGAAACCATAAAAGAAAACTGAGAATTTATCACATGAAAAAGAGGAAGGGGGAAGCCTGATTGAGAAATCTGGAGACTCATTGAGTATATATTCTTGCACAGTAAACACCTATTTAATGAGTTTGATGAGGTTCAATCTCAACCAATTCATCTTTAAAATTTTGTTTCAAAGATGAGTGTTTGTTGACTGGTATTCAAAAGATCTTTCCAATTAAAAGTGGAATATCTATACGATAAAATTAAGATGTATTGCCATTTCCTCAACAAACAATGAATGTCTAAACTTGAGTTTAGCAATCAAGTCACAAACCCAATCTTATTATTTACAAGGAGATCAGGAAGGATCCCTATCAAGTACATCTGGCCATTAAATTGAATAATCTGAATTAATATTAAATTGTAGAAAAATAATTTAAAATGGTGGGGTATGTTGTCATCTAGCTTCAAGAACCAAGTAACCTGAAATAGAATTATGTGATTACCTGAAATTCAAGGTAAACGTTAATGATTCAAACATGGCAGGGGAGGGGATCTCAAATTAATACAATTGTTCTTCTGCTAAAAGAGAGTAAAGGTTATCACAACTCCTCTAAACAAATTCTAAAGCCCACGCATGGTAACCTGTGAAATTTTAACAGAGCATCACCAGAGTTGCCCTGATTGGATTACTTCACATGCCACTGGTCATAGAACTTTGAACAGGCCATTTTTGTGTTGAAACTGGTAGATATTGTATCTCTTTAAGTTAAACAAACCCTTGGACATACACACATGCTGTTCAAGGGGTGTTGTCCCCTGAAACAGTAAATTTCACCGGTTAGGAATACAATGGAAAAGTACGAACAAACTTTATAATCTTCGTGCTGAAAAAGTACCCATATTTCCCATCTTTTCTGTCCCATTTTATATGAAAAGACACTTCTACCTTGCTGCTTTATTCTTTTTTTTTATTTCATAAGTCAACATCTTGAAATGCAAAACCCACTCATGTTCAACCAAAGGAAAACTATGACTTTGGAACCAAAGCAACCACACTATGACAGCACTTGTCACCACTCATTATCAACAAGTAATCAAGCATAGCACATGTCAGATCACATGATGCTACCCTGTAACCTAAGAGGAAAAAGGGCTCAAGAATTTGCCAATGAACACAGTATGCTAGTTTTAAGGGCTACATCCAGAATATTGGGCATGAGGTGTCAATATTCTGGAGGCAGCTTTAACACTGGAGTGTCCTTCATTTATTCATTTAGCATATATAGACACTTCCTATACTTGTTCTTTATGCGTCATATCAGACACTGTCCTGGGGAACACAGGCACACAAAAAGATGAATGATACCTGTTCCTAACCTTAAGCCACTTACACCCTAGCAGAAGATTCATAGACATGTAATTATAAGGCGATTAAGTGAGCTAATAATGTGTATATGATGCATACATGCAAGATAATAAAATTGCATACAAAGAAAATCAACTCTGCAGGGGCGGGGGGGAGGCTTCCTCAAAATAAATGGGGAAGAAAAGAACCTTATAAGAATCGTGTCTATCAGCTCAACTGCTCTTAAAGCAAATGGGTCCATTTTTAAGTGACAACACTTAAGTGTAATACTGCACATCCTCTGCAAACAAAATCAGTGCTGCCCATATAGCTCACAAATACTCAGTTTAAAAAAATTAACATTCATGGAGAATGCTATGGTTTAACTGTGATTTGTCACCTACAAAAATTCATTTTGAAATTTGATACTGAGAAGGGATGGATTCTTTAAGAGGTGATTAGGCGGGGGGGGGGCATGGTTCTCATAAACGGCTTAATGCTGTTCTCTAGGGACTGGATCATCTACAAGAATGGGTTGTTAAGACCCATCCCTCCTGCTTTACCTCTTCTTCTCACATTCACTTGCCCATCATGTTATAACATAGAACAAGACCCTCACTAGATGCAAATGCCCAATTTTGGACTTACAGTCTCTAGACTACAAGCCAAAATAAACCTCTATCCTTTTTTTTATTATTTGTTCAAATTAGTTATATGTGACAACAGAGTGCATTTTGATTCATTGTACACAAATGGAGAACAACTTTTCATTTCTCTCATTGTACATGATGTAGGGTCACACCATTCATGCAATCATACATGTACCTAGGGTAATGATGACCTCATTCCACCATCTTTCCTAACCCCATTCCCCCTTCCCTCCCCTCACTTCCCTCTGCCCAATCCAAAATTCCTCCATTCTTCCCCTACCGCATCCATAATAGATAAGTATCCACATATCAGAGAAAACGTTTGGCTTTCGTTTATTTGGGATTGGATTATTTCACTTAGCATAATATTCTCCAAACCCATCCATTTACCTGCAAATGCCTTAATTTTATTCTCTTTTAATGCTGTGTAATATTCCATTGTGTATATATATACCACAGTTTCTTTATCCATTCATCCATTAAAGGGCATCTATGTTGGTTCCACAGTTTAGCTATTGTGAATTGTGCTGCTATAAAATTGATGTGGCTGTGTCACTGTAGTATGTTGATTTTAAGTCCTTTGGGTGTAGACTGAGGAGTGGGATAGCTGGGTCAAATGGTGGTTCCATTTCAAGTTTTCTACGGAATCTCAATACTGCTTTCCACATTGGTTGCACCAATTTGCATTCTCACCAGCAATGTATGACTGTACCTTTTCCCCCACATCCTCATCATCACTTATTGTTGCTTGTATTCTTTATTATTGCCATTCTAACTGGAATGAGAAGAAATCTTAGAGTAGTTTTGATTTGCATTTCTCTAATTACTAAGAGATGTTGAACATTTTTTCATATATTTGTATATCTTCTTCTGAGAAGTGTCTGATGTTGAACATTTTTTCATATATTTGTATATCTTCTTCTTAGAAGTGTCTGTTCAGCTCCTTAGCCCTTTTATTGATTTTTTTTTTTTTTTGGTGTTAAGTTTTTTGAGTTTTTTATATATCCTGGAGATTAGGGCTTGTAATGGTCAATTTGAATTGTCCATTTGATTGGATTAAAATATGCCAAGGATTAAGGGACCTATGGGCATGTAAATGAGGATATGTTTAGGAATGATTGACACATGGGATAACCAACTGAAATGGAGACCTGCCCTAAATGTTGGCAGCACCGACCAATACGATAATGAATTGGATGGAATAAAAGTTGGAAGAACAAGGAAGCAGCTGAAGATACAAACTTGATTCTTCTTTAAAGGGTTCTTGATTGCTACAGCAATCCTCTGAGGATATCAGACTCATACTTCTTCATTCTTCCAAAGCAGACTCTGCCAGTGATTCCTCAGAAGCCTTCAGTCTTGGACTAGGGTAGCACCATTGATCCCTTTTGTTCTGGGGCTTCAGCCTCTTGGATTGTGCAACTACTGTTTCTTCCAGCTCACCAGCCTGCAGCCAGCCATTGTGGACTATCCAACTTCTGGCTGCATAAGCCAACCTAATAAATCCCCTTTTTATAATTATACTTCCTATTGATTCTGTTCCTCTAGAGAACCCTGAAAAATACAGTATTCCATCTGATGTGCATGTGGAAAAGATTTTTTTCCACTTTGTGGGCTCTCTCTTCATATTATTATTTCCTTTGCTGAGAAGAAACGTTTTAGTTTGAATCCATCCCATTTATTGATTCTTGGTTTTACTTTGTGCACTTTAGGATTCTTGTTAAGGAAGTCAGGGCCTAATCTGATACTCTGAAGATTTGGGTCTACTTTTTCTTCTATTAGGTGCATGGTCTCTCGTCTAATTCCTAGGTCCTTGGTCCACTTTGAGTTGAGTTTAGTCCATGGTGAGAGATAAAGTTTAATTTCATTTTTCTGCATATGGATTTCTGTTTTTTCCAGTACCATTTGTTGAAGAGGCTATCTTTTCTCCAATGTATGTTTTTGACACCTTTGTCTACTATGAAATAACTGTACTTATGTGGGTTTTTCTCTGTGTCTTCTATTCTGTACCATTGGTCTATGTGTCTAGTTTGGTACCAATATCATGTTGTTTTTGTTACTGTAGCTTTGTAATATAGTTTAAGGTCTAGTATTGTGGTGCCTCTTGCTACTCTTCTTGCTAAAGATTGCTTTGGCTATTCTAGGTCTCTTATTTTTCCAAATAAATTTCATGATTGCTTTTTTGACTTCTATGGGGAATGTTGGTGGGATTTTAATTGGAATTGCACTAAATTTGTATAACACTTTTGGTATTATGGCCCTTTTGACAATATTTATTCTGCCTATCCAAGAACATAGGAGATCTCTCCATCTTCTAAGGTCTTTTCAATTTCCCTGTTTAGTGTTCTGATGTTTTCATGGTAGAGGTCTTTCACCTCTTTTGTTGTGTTATTTTGGGGGGAGGAGCTATTGTGAATGAGGTAATTTTCTTAATTTCTCTTTCAGAGGATTCCTCACCAATGTATAGAAATGCTACATTGATTTATGGGTGTTGATTTTATATCCTGCTACATTATTAAATTCATTTATTAGTTCTTAAAGTTTTCTGGTAGAATTTTTTGGATCCTCTAAATATTGAATCATGTCTTTGGCAAATAATGATAGTTTGAGTTCTTCCTTTCTCTTTGCCACAAGAGAAAAGTATCAGATTACATGTAGGGAAAATCAATTAGGATCACAGCAGATTTTTCAACCCAGACCCTCAAAGCTAGGAGATCCTGGAACAATATATTGAAAACTCTGAAACAAAATGGATGCCAACCAAGAATTTTATATCCAGCAAAATTAACTTTCAGATTTGATGATGATATAAAAACATGCCATGATAAACAAAGGTTAAAAGTATTTACAAAGAGAGCCAGGCATGGTGGCACATGCCTATAATCTCTGCACTTTGGGAGGCTAAGACAGGAGAATCAAGGGCAAGGCGCTAAGCAACTCAGTGAGACCCTGTCTCTACATAAAACACAAAATAGGACTGGAGATGTGGCTCAAATAAACCAAAATGACAGAATACAAACCATATTTCAATAATAAACCTAAATGTTAATGGCCTAAACTCATTAATCAAAAGACATAGACTGGCAAATTGGATTTTTAAAAAGACCCAACAATATGCTACCTTTAAGAGACTTTTATAGGAAAAGACATATACAGACTGAATGGACTGCATAAACAAGCAGAGGTTTCCATCCTCATATCAGATAAAGGGGACTTCAAACCAAAGTTAGTCAGAAGGGATAAAGAAGGACATTTTGTACTGCTTAAGGGAATCAAACATTAACAAGACATAACAATCATAAATATCTATGCTCCAAACAAGGAGGCATCTATGTATATCAAGTAAATCCTTCTCAACTACAAGAATCAAACAGAACACAACACAATAATACTGGGTGACTTTACCATACCTCTGTCACCACTGGATAGATATTTCAAACAAAAACTAAACAAAGGAATTATAGAACTCAATAACACAATCAATAATTTAGACTTAATGTACATATATAGAATATTCCATCCATCAATGAACAAATACACTTATTTCCCATGAGCACATGCATCCTTCTCTAAAATTGACCATATGTTACACCACAAAGTAATTCTTAGCAAATACAAAAAAAATTAGAGATATCACTCTGCATTCTATCAGACCATAATGGAATGAAACTCAATATCAATGGTAAAATAAAAAATGGAAGCTACTCCAATACCCAGAGACTAAATAATACATTATTGAATTATAGAAATAGAAAAGGAAATCATGAAATTCATTTGGAAAAATAAGAGACTGAGAATAGCCAAAGCTATCCTGAGCAAGAAGAGTGAAGCAGGAGGCATCACAATACCAGACCTTAAACTTTAGTACAAAGCTATAGTAACAAAAACAGCATGGTACTGGCACCAAAACAGACATGTAGACCAATGGTACAGAATAGAAGACACAAAGAGTAATGCACATAAATACAGCTATCTCATACTAGACAAAGGTGCCAAACACATACATTGGAGAAAAGATAGCCTTTTCAACAAATGATGCTGGGAAACCTAGAAATCCAAATGCAGTAAAATGAAACTAAACCCCTATCTCTCACTATGCACAAAACTCAACTCAAAGTGGATCAAGGACCTAGGAATTAGACTAGAGACGCTGCATCTAATTCAGAAGAAAGTAGGTCCAAATCTTCATCACGTGGGATTAGGCCTCGAATTCCTTAACAAGACACCTATAGCACAAGAAATAAAAGCAAGAATCAATAAATGGGATGGACTTAAACTAAAAAGCTTCTTCTCAGCATGAGAAACTATCAATGAGGTGAACAGAGAGCCTACATTCTGGGAGCAAATTTTTGCCACACGCACATCACATAGAGCACTGATCTCCAGGATATATAAAGAACTCAAAAAACTTAACACCAAAAAAACAAATAATCCAATCAATAAATGGGCTAAGGAGCTGAATAGAAACCTCTCAGAAGAAGGTATACAATCAATAAACATATATATGAAGAAATGTTCAACATCCATAGCCATTAGAGAAATGCAAATCAAAGCTACCCTCAGATTTCATCTCACCCCAGTCAGAATGGCAGCTATCCAAAATACCAGCAACAATAAGTGCTGGCAAGGATGTGAAGAAAAAGGTACACTCAGACATTGCTGGTGGGATTGCAAACTGGTGCAACCAATCTGGAAAGCAGTATGGAGACTGCTTAAAAAACTTGAAATGGAACCACCATTTGACCCAGCTATCCCACTCCTTGGCCTATACCCTAAAAACTTTAAAACAGCACACTACAGTAAAGCAGCCACTTCAATGTTTATAGCAGCACAATTCACAATTGCAAAACTGTGGAAGCAACCCAGATGTCCTTCAATAGATGAATGGATAAAGAAACTGTGGTACATATACACAATGGAATATTATTCAGTAATAAAAGAGAATAAAATTATGGCATTTGCAGGCAAATAGATGGAATTGGAAAGCATTATGCTAAGTGAAGTAAGCCAATCCCAAAAAACCAAATGCCGAATGTTCTCTCTGATTAGTGGATGCTGATACATAAGGGGGGTGGGAACGGGAAACATAAGAGAAATGGAGGAACTCTGGATGTGGCATGGGGTAGGTGGGGGGTGGGAAAGGGGAATGGGTATAGTAAAGATGGTTGATTGAGATCGTCATCACTACCCTTGGTGTGTGTATGAAGACACAATTGGTGTGACTTTATCTGGTTTGCAACCAGAGAAATGGAAAAACTGAGCTCTATATATGTACTATGACTTGAAATGCCATTAAATAAACTAATAAAAAAAAGAAAATGATGCATGGATAACAAAAGACATCAGGGAGGAGATTTAAAAAAAATTCTTAGAGGTAAATGAGAATCCAATACAACATATCAAGATCTTTGGGACACTACAAAGGCAGTGCTAAGAGGAAAGTTCATTGCATTGAGCTCATTGATTAAAAGAATAAAAAGTCAACAAATAAACTACCTGACATTACATCTCAAAACCCTAGAAAAAGAAGAACAAATCAACACCAAAAGTAGTAGAAAATAAGAAATAATTAAAATCACGGCTTAAATCAAGAAAATTGAAACAAAAGAAACAGTTGAAAAAATTGATGAAACAAAAAGCTTGTTCTTTGAAAATAAATAAATAAAATTTATAAACCCTTAGCCACCCTAACAAAAAGGAGAGAGAAAAATCAGTTACTCAAATTTGTGATACAGCAGGAAATATGACAGATATTATTGAAATACAGAAGAAACTATCTTGAAAATTTGTACTCCAATAAATGAAGAAACTGACAAATTTTTAAAGGCATATGATCTGCCCAAACTGAATCAGGAGGACATACCAAACTTAAACAGATCAACTTCAAGCAATGAAATAGAAGGTGCCATCAAAAGCCTACCAACTAAGAAGAGCCCCAGGACCAGGTGGATTCTCAGCCAATTTCTACAAGACCTTTAAAGAAGAATTAATACCAATATTGCTTTATTCTTCAAGAGGATGATCCTGTGTGATCTTGAGTTAAAGCTACTTAAAAAATGCTAAAATATTATGATATCATAAACTTCATTTGCTTTGCTTTATAATATTCTGTATTAAAATGCAAGGTGTTCTTAAATTTTTGATAGTGTGCTTCTGTTCTTCTACTGGATTTTCTTAAAACATCATAGGTTTATTTTTATTAGAAAAAATATAACTTCTTGATCAATTGAAGCCACACAATTATATTTCAAAGGCACTTTCAATCATTTAATAAAATAAATAAAATTAATTGCCTATAAATATTGATAATAGTGTTCATAATATTAATAATATTCTGGGCTGTAGATCACTACTATTTGTTTTGTAGTCAAAATACTAAAAGGAAAATGAACAGCCATGGTTAAGATTAAGATTAAGATTAATTGATTTAAGATCCAGTTATCCCCTCCTTCCTAAGAATTTTAACATATTTGTGTTTAACATCTTTTCGTTCCAGGTTGTTGTCCTACTTCAGACTAGGCTAAAGGTAGGGTGAGTTCAGAGTAAATACGAATATTAACACTGTGAAAATTGCCTTATTCCAAGCACCAGGATAACTCTATAGCCAGCAATAGTGAAAACTGAAGTGAGTCACTGTTATCACTCTTTCATTTCCCTTAACTTCTAACTCAATAAAAAGAAAAGATATAATGTAAAATCTGAGGTCTGAGGTCTAACCTAAATATCCATTTGATAGAGGTCAAGTTGTATGACCACACCATGATGCAAAAGGTCCTTCCCTCTACACCTCAATCTAACATACGCATTATGAAAACTCATTGATCAGTTGCATAGATATTCCAGTTGTTTACTATGTGGTGAAAAATGTTAGAAAAGCATTTTAATCTGCATGTCATTAGGTAGATCATGGACCATCCAATTCACCACAGAATCTCACTCCCAGAATCTCACCACAGTTCTGCCCTGTCCTAATTCACACATTTGTGTCACATCACTCCCCATCATTTCTCTGAAACCACATTCTAGTTACTATTCAATCCCAATGAGAAAGGATTTGCTATGTGATCCATGCATATGCAAGGACACAGTCAATGGCATTTGATTAGCCTCTTTCAGGTTGACCTCAGTAAAATCATGTTTTTTATTTTTCCATATTTTTATTGGTGAATCATATTTGGACATAATGGTAAGATTTATTCTTATATACTCAAGCAAAATGGTATAAAAATGAATAGAACTACAAAATAAATGACTATACTTGATTTTTCTTTTCTGGAATATGATATGCATTTGTTCACTTCCTTCCACTCAAAAACTTATAATGGCTCTCCATTGCCTATAAAATAAAATCCAAACTATAATAATGTGATTGGCTTTGTGTTTAGTACAGAAAGGGAAGAAACAAGAAATGAGAGCCTTCTATAATCTGAATCATTCAGCTAACAGGTGACAAATGCAAGCTCTTTTAAAGTGGTGAAAGCTCATCAAATTGGCAAAATATAAGGTGCCAAAGAAGGAAGTTGTACACCATTGATGTTTAATGTTTATTAATGAGAAAAGTAATCAAAATCAAGGCAAAGAGGTATAGAGAAGAGACAAGAAATACTCTTGGTATACAAAGTCTGGAGATACAACCATGTTAATGGACCAAAGCAGGTAAACTAAAGGAAATAAGACAGTATGAACTACATGAAGGTAAAGAATTAACATCCATAGAGATTGCTGAAGATACAGTGATCTGCAAGGGTCTCTCTAAAGGAAGGGAGAAGAGAACTTTCAAATAAAAGAATACAATCATTTCTGAAATTAATGTTAGGGATTAAAGCTAATTTGCTAAAGGCAGAAAGAGGAAGGCAGAAGAAAATAAATATATGTAGACATAAAAATACATATTTAAGTAGGATAATTTTTTGGAATATTTTTCTTTTTTACTTCCTTATGTATTATCTTCTCCCTATTCAATGCTTTGGGGAAGATTAAAATGTTATAGCAGGAATGAAAAGAGAAAGAAATGTTAATATCCATCTGTCATTATAGAGTTTTCAGGATGCAAACATCTTGAGACTTTTTTTTGCTAGAAGACTTTACACTTTAATCTTGTTCATCTACATGTCAAAAGCAAAGTCTGGGGTTGTAGCTCAGTGGTAGAGCACTTGCTTAGCACATGTGAGGCACCGGGTTCAATCCTTAGCCCCACATAAAAATAAATAAATAAAATAAAGATATTGTGTCCAACTGTAACTAAAAATAATATATTTTTTAAAAAGCAAAATGGTCTCAATTTTTGGTTCATTTTTTGATGTCATTTTGTGGATTTCTTCTTTTATAGGCCATGGATAAAACTCTGAATGTAAATAAGGGATATTCCATTCTACTAAAATTAAAATGGGGAGCCTTTCCAGAGGAAGAATAAGAGAAGCAAAAGAGAAATTCAGAAAGAATGACAATGGGATAAATACTTCCTAATGTCACTCTGAGACCTACTATGCCCTAAAAAGGAAATAAGATAAGGGAAATTTAGATATATTGAAGAGAAAGCCAAAAACAATTTTCACCACTGCTCTTCTTATTTGGAACTTTTAGAACAATTTTCTCACAAAGTAACTGCCTGGGCCAACCTAAGGAGGGCTTTGGAGAGTGGATATAAATACAATTACATAGTGACAAGAGGGTTCTTAAGTGATCTCTATCACTATGCCTTGAATATTTATAATCACATGCCCCGTGGATGAATGAGAGGCATATGCACTAAGATCATATGCCAGCTCATGGGTCTGAAGTTGCGGGTAGGACAGCCCTATTTAGTGAATTCATCCATTATGCTTTGTGAGGACAGCCAAATATAGTATAGTCCTCACAACCAATATAGTACTTACAAAGCTTCGCCTTTGTGAGATTGAATTCTGGCATTTCCAGCTACACAGATTGAAATATCTACACAATATAGTTCACTGTATGGATAGTACACTGTAGAATCCTGTGCAATAAGAGAATTAAATTCAAGCATAGTGGAGAAAAGACTGAAAATTATGCTAGAGTAGTAAAACTTAGAACCATATAGGCTTGGAAGATTTGGGAAGTTAAATCTTAACCTTGCCTTTAGGTGAGCCCCAGATTAGAAAAGAAATAAAGTCCTGAACAGTGATCATCATTCTTCTGTCAGGCTGTCCTAGTGATAACTAGGGACCTGTTTGGGTCCCTAGTTAAGATAGGGATTAAGAACAAAGTGTTAAGATAAGAACAAAGGGATAAGAACAAAGTGTTCTGGAAAAGTCTCAGGCACACTAGCCCATGCCCTTAGGGAGTAACAGTCCCTTTGGCAGCAGGTTTATCTCTAGGTCCAATGTCATATGGAAAAACCATCTAGAACATTCACAACGTGTCTTCTCCCACAAAACACACCCAACACATGTTTGTCTACACTGTTCTCTTCTACAAAACTTTACCAATCCTAATGAGAACTTATTGGCTCTGGACATGAAACACCACAGGAATTAGAGGTCACATATCACCCTGTTAAAGAGCTCATCCACTGCAGCTAACATTCATGGGTAACCAAGAGGCACCAGAGTAAGAGGAAGCAGAGGATGCCCCACCCCTAATTCCTCCCTTTCATTCCCTCATGTGCTCTCAATTGAGGGGTATTGGAAGACCCTGGAAGGTGGGCAGCCATCTCTGCAAGGCTTCACTTTCTCATACCCTTCCTGCTCTCCTCCCTTTGAAGCAGATCAGGATTTCCTTTGCAGGTCAGTGACTCTGTTTATTATCATAAGTGATTTAACACAGGTGACTCAAGGATGGTTATGACCTATCCATTTACATATGATGAACTGAAATTCAGTATGAATGACATGACAATGACAATAGCTTCAGGGATTAGAACGCTGGCTTTCCTGACAACATGTACTCATGAAGGAGGAGACAGTACCCAACACTTGAATCAGAGAGGTGTCTGCAGGTGAGCTAGACAGCAACTGTGCTCTCCAACACAGGACTCAGAGACATTGCACAGAGGAGGCAGGGTCCCATGGGGAGTTCTATTTGATTTCATCTGACCAGAGATATCAGTTGTATCTCAGTGGAAAAGAAATATAACTACCTCTTCAAGAAAATGGGCTTCTGGCTCATGCACTTTGCAGCATTTCTCGGCCATATCAGAGAAATTTGTTAATAAAGACTGCAGCTCCTCATTGGTGAGTCGAAAGGATTAAGAAAAATAGCATCCCCCCAAAGGAGCATTCAGGGAAAACAGGACAGCTATTTGACCTTGGAAGAGGGAGACAAAATAAGGCAAACATTAACCCTTCCCAGTAACAATGAGTCCTGAAGAGACTGAGCCCTAGGCCGTGGACATGCACCCTTTTCTTTTTTCCTGGAAGGAGAAAAGCAAATAGTGATGCTCTAGATAACAATGGATCCCAGGAGGAAGAAGATAAACAGTGAATCCCTGCCCAGTTCTGAGCTTTCATCCCTTCCCAGTAACAATAAATTTTGCACTTTCTACAACTTTTCTCCTGACTGCCCAAACTGACACATTCTGCTTTAGTCTCCAATGATTAATTCACCCTCATGATACCAAAGATTATCTGTGACAGTTCTGCTTCCTCACATGCTGAAGTATAACATTAGAGAAGCACCCCAAGGCAAGGATTTTAAACAGGGTTTATTTAAAAGGGGGTAACACAGACTTCTCCCAGGAGGGAAAAGGGGGCCATAGCTGGTATCCTGGCATCCCAAGAAGTACAAGTGTTTTGCCTTTTTATATGTCCTAGGCTTCCTTTGTTCTCCTGCTCTCTTCCCCTTCTCTCTTCTTCCTGTGTGCATGACTAGGCCCAGGATATGCTCGGTGGGATGACCAAGAGGTGAAAAACACACGGATAGGGGGAAGGGCCCAGGTAGAGTGATTTGGGCAGGAAGGGGATGTAATTAACAACTCCCTGAAACAGGTTACCTTAACAACAGGTTGGAGCAGGGGCAGAATACCCTGATAAGGGTAAAGGAAGGGCTCTGAAGGTATTAGCATTTCAATACCTCTCCAACTTCCAAATTGGCCTTCTTGATCCAATCTGACTCCATTTAACTATCTACACTGACTGCCTGTCTAATTCTGGCTTCACTCCTTGTAACCTATAAAACACAGAGTCCCTCTGTAACCAGGGGCCATTTTCCACCCCAAAAATTAGTCCCTCCAATGCCTGACTGATTGAATCATCTGCTAAATAAAGGAAAGCTTACTGATCCCTTTCAGGTCAACTTCTGTTTTTCGTTATTTGTGCTTAGAGAGTCCAGGCTTAAACTTCACCAAATTGATAAGAACCCTAGGGCCCAAAGAAATCAAACAGAACTAATGAACAATTTCTTCCTGACACTCTTTTCCAAAATGCTTTTTGGAGAATCACATGTCTTGGCCATCTCAATACTTGAGTAAATATCAAGAGCTAAAATATTCTATTTTTGAAATTTTCCCATCAAATTTATAGGAGGAACTCTTTGGAGGGTTATGGAACTATAAGCAAAATGATATAAAAGAATGAAGAGAACTATAAAATAAATGACTATGTAATAGTGGTCCACTTTATGCATTGAGTATAACCCTTGCTACTCTGCCACTGCAACTTATGTTTTAAATAAGCATGTTTCTTTCTCTTCCTCTCTCCCTGCTCCTCCCTAATCTCTCCTCCCTAATCTCAGGGGAAACTACTAACTTTCCTCCCCACAGGCAAAGTTATCTGTCCCTGAGTACACACCTGCCATAGGAACAAAGTAATACAGATTTGGAGGATGATAGAAGAAGTTGTCAGAAATGACTATCTCCCAAATTAACCAGTTAATTAAAACTGTAGAGAGTGTTAGGTCGGTTAGCATGTCCAGTTAGGGGCGGCCAGCCAGGCGCTAACCTCAGTAGTAGAGGTGCCTCCTGTCAATCAGCGGGCTTTTCCTGACTCATCCAGGAAAGACTCTGACCTTGTCTTCCTGCCTTAAGCCCTCCCCTTCCTGACCAGGCCTTTCAAAATTTCTGTACCCCGAAACACGTGTGCGAGTCTCCCGTACACACTTTAATGGATGGGAGAGTTGAGCCTGAGAGCATGTATTTCCAATAAAACCTTGCCCAGCGGTTTTAATTCACCTCCTTTTGGTCATCTGGCTTTACAAATGGTGCTGAAACCCGGGAAGGTTTTTTGGATCTCCTCCGCAGGAGTGGAGATCCACCCTCTTCTCTGAACCAGGAGAACTCCTCAGCCGCTCTATTTCCCTTCATCTGGACGACAGAAGTGAGGTACATTCCCCATCTCTCCTGACCTTCTGGCCTCCCTCCCATTCCATTCTGGAGGTCTATCTGTAAGTCATGCACGTGCATAGACCTTCCCGTTTTAAGGCCCCAAGGGCTGAGGAGACGTCCCGGTCCTTGTGTGAGCCACCTGACTCTGTTTGGGCCCCAGACGGTTGCAGGGATGCCTGAACCCCCACCCAGCCCTCCGTTCCTTGGGTGAGTGTGATCAGATTTAGGGACGCCTTTTTCTCTTCTCACCCACCCCCATGGGTGCCAGAAGGTCATGGGAAATACCGAGTCCTCCCTAGACTCCAAAACTCCATTGGATTGTCTATGTTCCAATTTTGCCAATTTAGGACTCACTTAAGACCCATGCCATACTTTAGCTTAGCCCCAGTGTGGCTTAGACTTTGGGTCAAAATGCCCCCCAGAAGGAATTTTTGATTTTGAAATCCTCACTGAATTGGCAGTCTCTGTCACTAGATGGGAAATGGTCATAAATTCCTTTCATCTAGGCTTTGTTGGAAAGTACGCTCTCGCCCCACCCCCTTTCTCACCTGTTCTGTCCTCTCAAGTTCTTTTCACTAGGGAAAATCCCAAGCCCCTTTCCCATTTGATCTTCTGTATCTCCTTCCTCATTCTCAGATATACACATGCGGCCGCCATTCTGTCCTGCTCCCTACCCAGACCTCACTTCCCCTTGCTCTCGGCTTTGGCGGACTGCAGCGCCATCTTCCCGGGAGGCGGTGCCAGCTGCAGTCCCAGCACCCAAGGACAGGGACAAGGTGTTGCGTGGAGCCTGCTTACCCCAGAGTTCCTGCACCTCTCACTGGCGTCCTAGCACTCAGACTGGCTAACTGTCTGAAACCCAAGGAAAAAAAATAGTGTCTTTTATTTTACAGGCTGTGTCATTTTTTTTCTAAGACTCTTGCTTTTCTTAAGTTCTATATGTTTTTTGAGCTCATGACCTAATCCTTCACATCTAGGATAATGTTTTCTGATCAGTCCTATTTTTATTCAACAACAGAGTTTTTTTTAAACATCTAACATTGCCTGAAGGCCTTTACTATTGTTATGTTGTATGTCTATGTGTGTGTGTGTGTGTGTGTGTGTGTCTGTACCATGTACATGATATCAAAATTGGCACAGATAATGAGTGCTCATGAATTAAACCCTAAAAAAAAAATGGATCCAAATATTTTTAATTCATGTGATTTAAAAGGTTCAATTTAAATTGAGTAAACACAAAGGTTTACAGATACCTATATGAAGTTTTAAAGTTTTCTACTGTTGTCTAAGTTCAAAAAATTACAAGGATTGCTTTGGGATATGAACAGAAGGAATTAAAGATTCTAAATATGGTATTTATTGGAAGGAAAGAGAATATTTCTGGTCAAAAGGTTTATGTTCATGAATAAGTTGACTATAATTAGTTTTATTATTTAAAAGTTAATGTACTACTATAAAACAAAATCTGAAACATTGTTCTTATTTTATCAAAATAATTTTCTTACATTTGTCAGGTTTTATCACTTGGGAAATTAACGCTTAAAGAAATTAAGGTTTAAACAACTGTGATTAAACCAAAAGTTAGAATCTAAATTTTTCTTTGAGAACTAAACTTAATGTAATAACATCAATGTAATTATGGTTCTACTAGTTCTATTTTTATATTAAATGTGTTCCTATCTTTCAGATATACAAGCTTTAAAGTAGAAGGTTTTAAAGAGCATTATATCAAGCTGACGTTCTCCAAACTGAACTTGGATGGTATCGGTTTATATCATTTAATGTTTTATAACTGAACCTATCATCAATAAGATAATGCTTTAGGTTATTTTTACATCAGAGTAATCTTTTAAACAAATGAGGACCTAATCTAGTTGATATTCTGTTAAGATTTTGCAAGGAGCCCTGTCTTACCTGAGATAGTGCTGTTTCCCAGCTTACTACAATGGCTTCAAAGTAGACGAGACTCCAGTTCATTGAAAGCGATGTTCAAAGGATTGATTTTGTTGTAAAGATCATTAGGATCTCAAACAGGGATATAATGTGTAACTCAGCTGAAATTTGAGAAAGCTATTACACAAGCTAAATATGTTTTTACTGTTGTTAATTTTATTTTGTATTTTCCTTAAACTCTATGACTATTGCCTGTTAATGTTTTACAGAGGTACTACTTCAAGAACAGACAACCCAATTTAATTGAAAATTAATAAGCCATCACCTAGAGGACAGATAGACCTTAAAGTTAAAGCCCAGTACCCTTACTTTAAGACTAGTGAGATTGGCTTGCTGAGTGTTTAAGATCAAGACTTAAAAACTAAAATTAAATTAAAGGGCCAAGAAAACCAGTATTTGGCTCTTGCCCTCTGAGTCAGCCTGAATCCAAGGAATCAGGAAACTTCTCTAAAAGGCTCTACACCTCTAGGACACAGGACCTCCCAATCAGGGAGACCATTAGAGAATCAAAGAGCTGATCAAATGCCATACAATAGAGAGAAGGGTCGTCCATTGAGAGAGGGAACCATCTCTCATGCTTCCCAGGGAAGCCATATGGTCAGCGCCAGACCTCGACCTATCTTAACGCAGATGGCACTAGTTGAACTAATAAGCTGCTCTCAAGTTCCTCAAGGATGTCTCCCAGGAGACCAAAAGGGGACTCTTAACAATAGGTAAGAACGAAAGTGAATTTGACTTGCTTCATCTTAAACACCTAGCAAAACAGCAAAACCAAGAACACAGCCATTCCTGGGCATTTAAAAATAGTTTAAAGATAGACATCTGTGACATTAAAAACTAGATA